>JBAJHX010000036.1:14847976-14859396 GCA_037176925.1 Amniataba percoides
CACACACACACACACACACACACAGAGTCCTGATACACACTTCCCATCTCTGCTGGCATCCTGGGAGGGACGTGCAAGAGAGAGAGCAAGAGCATATGTTGGATAGACGTTTGTTGAGGGGGGATATTTCTCTTTGGATGTTGTCTTACAAGCTCTGACGGCGTGGCGCAGAAAGAAGGCATTTTTTCGTCCAATTTATTAATCCTTTTAGGCAATGTTCTCTGTTCAGAAATGCAAATTGAATCAATCTGAGGCTGACTTTAAGACTTTTCAAGTGGGATTTAATTAGAAGCCAGGGCCTGCAGTTTTTAATGAGAGAGGGGGTGGAGAGATGGAGAAAGAGAGAGAGAAAGAGAGAGGCATGGGGAGGGAGAGTGGGTTGCGGTTTTGATCTGGGGGTCCTGCTGGAGAAAGGATACACAAACACCCACAACATGCGCACACTCACACACACACACACACAAATGTACACACATGCACGCACGCACACAAATGCACCCTGTAGAGCTGAGTATGAGGCGGATGCCCGCTGTTTGGTTTTTCTTCACTTCCCTCATCTCCGTCTTATGAGAGTTCATCCAGAGATCTTGTTACTTCAGTATACATCTCAAACCCTCACACCAGCCTAGCACATCTCGGTATAGATATAGTGTAGCTTCACACTGATAATCAGCGTTGGAGCTAAAAGACCTCACGAGCATCAGGCCATGTAAAGCCATAAATGTGACACTGGTAATTGAAGAGAAAGAACACATACCTTCCTTTGTAGAGTGAGCAGAAATTAGAAAAAAAACAAAACAAGGAGAAGGATCCAGGTTTCAAGACTGGTCCCTCTCAATAACAAGGCAAACACATAAAGAAATACTACACATTATGTATGTGTGTGATCTTTATCTTTATCTATTTATATTGGTTAAACATGAAGAAACTGCATTGATAGATTATGACACCGGCCCTCCAGTCACAGGTCCATGGGCCCCTATGTCAGTGTTTCTTAGAAGTGGATGTTATTACCATAGAGTCAAAAGTCAGGATGTCCTGATCGCCTTGTTTTCAGCTTGCGGTTTTCAAGCAACAGCAGCTTTTGTCTGTGAAAGGAGTACAAATGTCCCGCAAAGCAGCCTTGACTGTGAGGCTGCTACATGTGAAAGAGTGGCCTTTTGCTCATCATCTCATAATCTATCCATGTAGTTGCTATAGTTCACAACCTTCTTAGCTTTTGTGATTCTTTAAAATGAACCCAAATCTACTTGAGAACCCACAGACTGAACTGAGAGCAATTCTAACAATGTGACTGATTTAAGCTTCTCAGATTGTTGTAATTAATCTTTTTTTTTTCGAAACAAAGGAGAGCTCTATCTATTATCTCAGTGGAATAAAGAAATCTAAAAATGACCATGATTTCATGGACCAGTAATGTTTTGTCTCTTTTCCAGTCCAGTTAATTATCTTTTAACCCCTCGGATCTATCTGACAACCCATTTCACTGTGGTCCAATGGGTGTGTTTGCAGGCATATTTCCATGTTTTGTATGTGTGTGTGTGTATGTGGTTGAGCATGTTTGGGGTATTTTTAGTCACTATAGTTATTTGAACAGTTATAGATCTTCTCGTCTCTGCCTTTCTGATGATTCTAGCAGACAGCACTCCCCCTCCAGGGAAAAACTTGTCCCTGGATTTATCAGAGATTTCCCTGCCATTTGGCTATCACGTGCTATGTCTGATACATTTTGGGGAAATATGGTGCTGTTAAAAAGGGTGAAGTCGGCCTGTGGTGTCGGGATGTGGTTTGAGAGCTCACGCTCTCCTCTCTACAGTAAGTCTCTGCCTCCTTTCTCTCTCCGCTCACTATTTCCTGTCACCCTTTCAAATTGGGGCGAAGGCTGGAGAGCACTGGCATTTTTGCAGGGCTGTGTGACATCTTCACGGCCATTATGTTTGATTTTTCTCTTTTTATATTTTCACTTTTGTGCTAACATCCAGCAGAAAGGAGGGAATGGGTTTGACTTGTTAGTGCCTCTAACTTGACTCTTTTCACTTTGAGTGTTTCTTCTCTCTGCTGTTGTCTTTCATAAAAGCTGCGGTTGGTCTACGTGCCGGAAAAGCAGCAAAAGATGTCAGGCAGATTATGTCAAGCTGGTAAAGCTTAATATAGGTAGGAATAAACACAGAATGATATGCTCGAAAACAACAATTTCGGATGCCAGCGGAGTTGATGTACAGTGTTGAAGGAGGGAAAAGATGTGAGGAGATGATTTTAAGGCTGCCACCGAGACATGAATTCATCCATTAAAGTGAGAACTCTAGCGTGTGCCTCACAAAATGGTTGACGTCTAGTTGATACTGTCAATGTTTAAATAATACTAATTAATCTCCATTATTGAAACATGTAATTAATCTCTCTCTCACCCTCTCTGGCTGTCTCTCTGTTTCCTTCTTGCACACATTTAATGGAACATGAAAGGGAAACCCAAAGAGCAAATGCTGTGCTGCGGTCCTTGCGGGGAGCTCATTGAGGGACTCACATCAGAGGAGAAGACAGGCAAAGAGACAGACGAGTGGACATGTTTTGACAAACAGACAGTTGGTCCAAAACTCCTCCCTATCTTATCGCTCTGTGCCTCCTCTCCCGCTCTCTCTCTCTCTCTGTGTCTTTGAACTCAGGCCTTCATTAGCAATCTGCTGATTAACAGGCTCGGGAACACGGGGGGTAGACGGATCAGAGGAGGGGAGATAGAGGGAGGAGGGGGAGACACAGAGAAAGAATTAGAGGGGGGGGGTACAAGTTTGAGTATCCTCAGTGTGACTGCGTTCAGACCAACATAGCATTGCGTTGAAAAAAACGCAGGGCCCTCTTTCATTTCAGCAAGACCACCGAGGTCGGAACAGCTGTGGCACCGATGCAGAGGGCTTTGGGGAAAAAAAAGAAAATGAATGTGTGCCAGTCGAGGCTGGCTCAACTTTTGCCACAACAAACTGCAATGTCATGCGGAAATGCAAAATAGTGGCTAATCGATGACATGCACAGGCATGTTCATAGTTGTACACATTATTGTAAGATGAAAAGGATGATTAATGGAGGATGTATGATAACTTTCCAGACAAGTAAAATCTTCATAGTGTTATTGACGGCTGTGCAGTGTTTGGGTGTCTGATAAGCCTTAAAAGTCACACATCTGTCACTCAAACAGGCTTTCCTCAATCAAATTTAAATCATCACTACCATTTAAAGCAATGCACAGCCACCAATGCTATTGTAAGCCAGCTGACTGTGAGCATTTTTGCACTCCATCCAAAGCTGATATTTTTCATACCGAGAGTTTATAATATGACCCCATATTGTAGTGTGTATTTATCTGAACGAATAGAGTTTAGAGTTTAGAATAAAACAGGTAGCCACTTTCCGATTGTTTTGGTTTTTTAGCGTGTAGGAAGAAAACAGCATTTTCATAAGTTATCTACTCAGTATGGACTTAGTTTTTGAGATGCCAAAGAAGGAGAACACATCGCTCAGAGACAGAGAGAGAGAGAGAGAAGGGGGACATTGGCTGAAAGTGGGAGAGACTGGAAAACACAGAGAGGGAGAGACAGACCAACACAGCGGGAGAGACAGTGGCAGGAAGTCGGGCTGATGGGCAGAGACAGAGAGCGCGAGAGCCCGTCTGATGGACAGAGAGAGAGAGACAGACTGACAGAGGGAGAGAGCGAGGGATGGGCCTGTTCTGAATTAATGACTGCTCTCATCAGAAGATGAATGTTCTCCCGCTCTCCCCTCGGTACCAAGCTCGCAAATAAAAAGAAAGTCAGTCCAACGAATAATGAATACACAAATAAATAAATAAGCCAATAAATAAATGAATAAACGTGACAGAACTCCTGAAAGACAGATTATGATCGATGTACAGTCAGTGGCGTGCGCTTGTGTGTGCGTGTGTGAATTTTTCTAAATCCATTTTTACTTTTGTGTGTGATGGTTATGTATGGGTATGTATCCATGTGCATGTGGTTTAGTGTGCACTAGTTTGGGGCTGCAAACATGCGTGTTTTTATTGTGCATTTCCTGCTGTGCACATGTGTGTAACAGTGAATACTTGAGTGTGTTTGCTGGTGTGTGTGTGTGTTCATATTTCTGCGCATGCTGTTCATGTGATAGTGACTTTGTGGTTTGGAGTTTTTGTTTGTGTGTGTGTTGGTATTTACTTGCATGTGGGTTTGTGAATGTGGCTTTGTGATGGTGTGTGCGTGTATCCATTTTTATTAGTGTGTATTTGCGTGTGTGCATGTGTGTGTGTGTGTGTGAGTGGGGGGCTCTCTGGTGAGTCTCCTTAACATCAAACAGCTGGAAGTAATAAAATATTTAGGAAGCGCTGGGAGTCTGTGAATATTAATACTGCCTTTTCCTTCTGTCTCTCAAATCTCCCTCTCTTTTTCACGTCTTTCTCCCAGTTACTCGCTTCCCCTCCACCCCT
Organism: Amniataba percoides; assembly: GCA_037176925.1. Taxonomy (NCBI): domain Eukaryota; kingdom Metazoa; phylum Chordata; class Actinopteri; order Centrarchiformes; family Terapontidae; genus Amniataba; species Amniataba percoides. Next base: position 14,852,445 of record JBAJHX010000036.1, read on the forward strand.
CCTCACCCAGCCTCTGTCTCTCTCCTTCCGCTGCTACATCTCTCAGCTTGTCCTCTCCCCATTTTGCTTCTTGGGTCCAAACTCATGCTGTGACTCTCCCTCGCGCTCTGATTCCACTCTCTCTGACCTTGTTTATGAGGTCGTTTAATTGGGAGTCCGCACCGACCGCTGGCACTGGGTGTTTCTGAGGGAGGAGAGAGGGGTTGACCTGTGCCTTTCTGTCTTGCCGGTGGCGTCGGCGTCTCCCTGTGTTGGGGGGATAAGCAGTGTCACAAGTCCTCTGCGCCACCACAGTTCGCCGCGTTGCACCCTGCCATGTCAAACACGAGGCGGGCGGACGTGCAGGACCCTGAACAATGAGGGCCACGAGACCTTTTGGCCTTTTGACCACAAAGGACACCCACAGCTCTAATTTTAGAAGATTATGTTCAGGTCAAGGTTTGGGACCTTACTGGCATTTTTAGTGACAATAAATCAGTGTCTTGGCACCTACTGCCTTAAAATGACTAAAGCCAGTGAAGAGGAGCTGCTGCAGTGTCGCAAATATTTTAAACAGGAGATAATTCACTCTACAGAAGAATCTGTTCACCACAGTTTTAAATATACTGTCAGCCTACAAAACCTTTATTTCTGTCTGAAGTGCAAAACCAGAATAAATACATTTTTCAATTGTTTAAATCTAATCAATTTATACATGTGATAAATTTGGCAAAGCAATTATGAATCAGTTAAATAAATTAAATATGCATATAACTTATGCATAAAATAACTCAAAGTAAGAAAAAGAGAATTGAATTTGCCAATTAATTATTCAATTTACTAATTAAATTCCCTTTAACTGTTGAATAGAAAAGTATTTCTAAAGTGGGATTGGAACATTTATTATCGAAAGGATTTCATTTTTGACTTTGCTATGCACTGCATCATATCCCATCTCGCAATTCATCTTGTTTGTCAGCACTTTCAGACATGTCAGGTCTGTTCAGCCCACACTGTACGAAGATCCAAAGTGTTCAATGTAAAATGAACTAATACATTACAAACGTGACAACAACTTAAGGGCGGAAGACAGAGTTGAAATAACATAATAACCATAAAAATGTGAAATGGCTTAACACATGTCTAATTAAACTAATTTTTATGGAATATTATTTATTTTATTACAGGAATCTTATTTTGTTCCAGCAGTTTCAAATCCAACACTGCTCTCTCAAAAATCACTTTCCATTGTTAAATATCACATTTTATATGTATTCATTTCATAATGTCGTATTTATGAACTTTTGTTGGGTGTCTGTAAGTGGCAGCAGAAGCTCTGATGGGCGGCTGAGTTGTGACCACATACATGTCTCCTATCAACACATAACGCTTTCATCATCCAAATGTTCTAATGCACTGCACTTGTTGCATTACAATATTGCACACAGCAGGCTCTGGTGTACATGTAAATGCTAATAAATGATGTTCTTTTTTTATGCCTTTATTAAAATCAGCTTTAAAAGCCTCACTCTTTTTTTGTCATTGCATCTCAAACATATTTAGAGGAAGGTTGTGTCATTTTCATCAAAACAAACACTTCTAATCCAAATTCAGTTTGATCGACTAAAAAGAAAAGTCATTTTCTATCATGCTTTTGACACATTTACAGGACAATTAAGCCATCAATTTAGTCAAAATTCAGTTTACTTTGTGACTACGTTTGCATTAAATGCACATTTAGAGTAACCACTTATAAAAACCATGTGGCAGAAACCACGTTTTTTTCTTCAATAAAGCTTACTAACTGAATGTGCCTGAATTAATTAATTGTTGTCTTTTATTTAACTGTGACACATGCTGCGGTATGAATGGGTGTTCTGAGACCCAAAGGCAGATATTGGTACAAAAGAAAAAAAAAAAGTCTTACGATGCACAAGGTCACTCATTACAGCCGCTAATACATTCATATACACAGAGTAAGACAGGGACACAAACAAGCGGCAGCAAACACACAGACAAGCCAGACAGGAAGCAGGACAAACAAACTTCAGCAGAAGGTTGTGAATTGCATCAAGGTCGTTTGTTCGGAGCTGCCATTCGAAGGCTGCCGCGCTTTTTGTCCCCTCTGGCAAAGCGCATTCCTGTACATGTGTGTCAGAGGGGACATGCAAAGAAACAAGTAATTACACTGCTTATTACACAGCGATTAAAGGACATGCAGACAAAAGGCCGCGCTTTAAGACAGGAAACATAGTGATGGTTATAGCCCCGCTGACAGGAAGGCAGGTAGCAGGTTCACAGGGAGGAACGCGACGGGGAGGAGTGAGACACGGGCAGGCCGACAGTGAGACAGGCTTTCGAGCGGGGAGACAAAGAGATATAGTCACGCTGAAGGACAGGCAGACAGGAGGGCTGGCTGTTGTCAGCATCAGTGACAACAACAGCAGCAATGTAATTATAGGCTCTCTGATTAAAATCAATCTCATTTCTGCCACTCACAACACATTTTGCCTGCTGAAAAGATCTCTGGCTCTCTGACACCTCGGCTGTGGAAAGAAAGAGGAAGAAGTCGAGGTGGACCGATGGGCAGGAATGGTACCCGTCTATGTTTGAAGTTGCACTATCGCAGAGTTTAATAGCATTATTTCTGTCGTAAAACTGTTTCTACTGGAAAGGTAGAAGGTGGGAGACAAATCACAAAAAGATAAGTGATACAGCACGAAAGTTGCTGTTAGTTAGATGCTATTTGTGTTCAATGAACTTTTAATTGTTGCACGGTTTGTTAAAAAGGCAGTTCTATTTCACGCAGGCTGTGGCATCCTGAGCTGCTAGAAACTCTCTCAGCTGGTTGAAAAGCTTTGGATAAACCTACACCTGCATATAGGATGAGCTTATATACACGGTACAGCCTAGTTCTGTTTGAGCAAAAGTCGACCCCATACCGACCTCCCATCTTTTCCCAGAGGTGTCCAGAATTCGGGGTTCAGCCTCTGAGGTCAACCAGATTCAAGGAGAGCAGCCTTACCTTAAACCAATGAACCAATACATGCAAGTTTTAGCACTCCACAAGGTTGAGCTTTTAGACTACTACTGAACTGTGAAAGCACCAACGTTTGAAATAATGACGGTCAGCAAGCAACACCTCATAGAGACAGAAGTATCCTGCCACAGTCTTAAAATACTAATGTGAAACTGGTTTGAACGGTTGATAAATAATAATGTAAACAGTAACAATTTGTTCTTTGTAGTAATTTCAAGTATTTCTTTAGACATAACATGCTAGCATAATCATGCAAAAACAAAATCCTCCTCCACAGGTTCACTATTCTTTGTGGCCATAGAAACATGTTGTTTCAGAGGGAGCATGGAGATTTAATGGTGTTAAAATTAAACCCATGAAGATTTAATGGAGCAGCAGGTTATGGATTTTGCATTCAGGTTCAGTAACCCATAACAGCCCAGTCCAGGTTAAAATGGACATTTAGGTTTTCTTTAAAAGCAGGCTGAATTTCGGTGCAAAGTAAACATTTGCTTTTTAGACATCCAACTTACCAAGCTATTACAAAACTGTTACCTCAGTGACAGTTCACTGACTACATTTTCCGTTCTTCGGGATCACCACTAGACGTGTGAACTTCTCTCCAAATCGGAAAAAGATATACAAAAAGTGTGATCTTTCACGCACGCCACACTGTCGCTGCACGGGTTTACAAGTGAGATACCGCTGCAGCGAATAGGGGGTTACAAATTGTTGATATGATAGGCCCGTGGTTATTGATTTCACAAGTGAAAGGTCCCCCTTTTCCCAGCTGGGGAGAGAAAGACGTACAAAACGGGTGAGAGAGACAAAACAGACACAGTGGAAGAAGTGCAGAAAGACAGACTGACAGAGCGAGAGAGACAGAGGGGAAAGGCGTCAGCGTGGAGAGGATTTATGAGTGGGGCCTGTCTGTTGGCTATGGGCCTGGTCCCTCTGTGGTCCACTCCTCTGTAATATTCACCGCTCCTCAGGCTCCCATGTGTCTGCCTGTGGCTGCAATGTACACACATGCACGCACGCACGCACACCCGTACGCACACTCGAAGACTGTACAAACACGGACGTATGCGTGCATGTATAGACTGCTCGCTCCAGAGGAATCCACTCACTGTACAATTACCCCTCTGCTATGTCATTGGGCAGTTACCATCTGCTCCCACTTTTGTCTTTTCCTCCTTTTCCCCACCTCGTTTTGTCTGCTCATCCCGGTCTGCTTATTATCCCGACCGTCCACCTGACCCTACGTGCAGACATCACACCGCAAACCGCGAGTCAGATTTAACCGTCAATGAATTTAACTTGAATTTCCAAAACAACATGCCGCTTTATTTCAGCGTGGGCCAGGATTGGCTAGCAATACTGCTGCAGCAGATGACAAAATAACTGACTCAGTCCCAGAGCGTTATGTCAAGGAATTGACCGTTTATAGCAAATGGCTATACAGTTTGTGTGGAAAAAAAGGCTCTGCTCTTTAAAGGAGGTTTCAAAGAACTGGAGGAGATTGCAGAGGGAGCTGCACTGTCAAACAGCATTGAGATATTGTAAAGGTACAAGCAGTGTAATACGGAGGTCTCAGGTTATAAGGCTGCCATACACACATGTATGAATGGGATTCATGTTTCATATATGAATATGAGTCAACTGGTAGCAAAGCAGCTCACGGATGAGCCGCTGATTGCAAAGCATGAATACGCCAGTGCAACCTGTGAAAGCCCATGGAAGCTTAAAAGAAGCAGCCCTTCAAACATCCATGTTTTGTTGGTTTCAAATGAGAGTGAAAGGTGTTTCTTGAGGTGCGTTTTACCATTAATGTCTGACAACGGGTGACTGTAGGCTGTCACAGTTGCAAACACACATAAAGACACAAAAACACATGTATGCACATTTACACCATCTATACATACATGTGTGCACATGCATACACACACGCAGACACACAAACGCTTTAAACTTCAGCAGCAGAAAAGACCTTGATCTTGTCATTTTACCCTTTCATGGATGTGTGACGAGGTCACAGACTGCAGAGTGGGAGCGAGTCGGACCATTATTGCCAGTGTTAAGTATGACTGAGGCCATTTGCTAGAGATGTGCATGTTGAAATGACAGAAAGCTGAATGGGAATTCCTCCTCTGCGACCCCGGTCAATAAGCCCACAGCAGTCTGCGAGGCCGACCAACACAGAGGCCAAGCAAGATCAAAGACAGCAAGGGAGGAGTTTTCAAGGCAGGAACGAAAGTAAGAAGAACGAAGGAAGGACGCGAGGGAAAGGAGAAGACGTGAGACGTGAACCGATGGAGGAGAGGAGGAGGAAAGGTCAGGGGGAGAGACAGAGGGAAGGCAGAGATGCATGAGGGGGTCAGGGAGAGAGGACTATATCTATGAGAGTTTGTGATGTGTGTTTGTGGATGTGTGCACACGTTCAAAGAGAGTGCATGAGGGATTTGACAATAAGAAAGACGGAGAAAATAGGAGGAAAAAAAGAATATAAAAACATCAGTGGCATCAAAACAACAGAAGGAAGAAAAAAGACAGAGGGACAACTGACAAAAAAAACTGAACAGAGAGGATGAAGAAAACTTTGGAAATAGCCCATAAAAAGTGTGTGTGTGTGTGTGTGTGTAGTGTGTGTGTGTAGTGTGTGTCCCATGCAGCTGCCAGTGCTGAACCTCTCTCTGCCCAGGACACTTCCAGAGGACACTGAAAGGCAAACACAGTTCACCAGCAGATCCATATTTTTTTTGTTATAGGCTGGGACAGCTGATTCATTTTTACACAAATTCTCCTGCAGTGTTTAAAAGCAGACGTGGGCTACCTCCTAAAATGAAAACATTTCTATGAAACAGGAACACATTCATATTCGGAGACAAATAGTAGCAGCACTGTACATTTTATGTCACTTAACTATTGATTAGGCCACCGCCTATTAATAGAACTGATCCGGAGAGGAGTTTAATCAGGATCATGATCAGGGTGGCTTAACACAATTTCCTGAAGAAAATCCTACAATGAATATTATGCAGTATTTGAAATAGTCAATAATATACTTATTTTCTATGGGAAACCATTTTCCCCTCTTCTAATGTGTTCAAAATGTTCACAGGACTTTGACTGGACATGACATTAATATAATCCCCACAGTACTGAAAAAACATGAATATCTCTGTCATCAACTCATTCACTTGTAAATGCATCATTGTGCATGGAAATAATTATACTGATTTACAATATGTACAGTCAGTTAAGTCACATCTACAGTAGAGATATTGAATATTGGCACATTAAAACTACGCTGTTATCATAAATCTACAAAACATTGATCCTTCTCTCCAACATTACATAACAGTTAAACCTGAACGAAGATGATGTGGCTGTGCATGTCTGAGGAGGAAAAGGGGTCTATGAATGGGCACTCAGTGTGTGTGTGTGTGTGTGTGTGTGTGTGTGTGTGTGTGTGTGCGTGCGTGCACGCGCATGTGCGTGTGTCAAGCTGGGTTCACTTATGTAACAACCACAAGACACAGACAGTGGGAGGTTGAATTAGGAATGACAAACGAATAAAAGAGAGACAATGAGACAGAAAGGAACCACAGACAGACAGCATATTTCATACTGAGACAACATAAGTGAGAGAACTCTTTGACACAGCGTGCCTTTTTGAATGATTTTTTAAAAGAATTGCCCAACAAACACACTCACTATTCTGCGCACGAGGGAACTTTGTTTGGTCCTCGCAAATAAAATACAAGAAATTTGGGATGTTTTCCGGGATAATTGACAGACAGATAGACAGTCAGACAGACAGACAGCCCTTGCAGAGAGTCTGTGCTCAGAAGTGGCCTTCTGTGATCCCTGCCACTTCCAAACAGCATCAGGAAAGAGTGTTGCTCTGGCCGCCAGCCGGGCTGTCGCCATAGGGACCCAATTCAAAGAACC
>JBAJHX010000036.1:14909121-14937262 GCA_037176925.1 Amniataba percoides
CTGCTGCCCACCGCGAGCCGCTGTCTGCAGCTGGGATGAGCGCAGCCTTGTTACACACACACACACACACACACACAGCGAGCGACTCCACTCCAGTCTATTACACTGTGCCATCAATGATCTATTAGAATGACTGACGGCGGTAATGAACTAAGACAAGATAACGCATGGCGCCATTCATGCGTAACCGGCGCGGGATCCCACGGTGACATGTGTACGGCACGAGGGGCGAGGAAAAAGAAAAAAAAACACAATGACTAAGTGAATGAGGATAATACTCGATATTATCACTTGACACTCTGTGATTAACACGCCGGGAGCGGCGGGTTTTGTCCCCCTTTTACCTTCCAGCCGGCTGAGCTGTTGCTGTCGCCCTTATCCTTGAAATAGGGCACGTAGCGGACCATCCAGTCGTAGATCTGTGACAGCGTGAGCCTCTTTTCTGGGGTGCTCTCGATGGCGCGGGTGATCAGGTCCGCGTAGGACTGGTTCCCCCACGCGTTCCGCCGCGAGGACTTGGCTTTGCGCAGCGGTCCGGTCGCGTCGAGCGCCGCGCCGGTCAGGCATGGGTGCGTCGCGCCGGAGGGTGCCGGGGCGCCGGCCGGGTGCTTCAGCTCCGTTCCGCCCACCAGCCCCGCTCTGCAAGCCGGGACGTCCTCCGGTTCCACCTTGATGCCGGCCAGCGGGAGACCCCCGCTGACCTCGTGTCCGCCGGGGAAATCCTCCGGGCACGGCAGCGGCCAGGTGCAGGAGCGAGGCCGGCTCTGCGGCTCGAAGTCCGAGTCAACCTGATGAGCGTCCAACTCGTCGTCCTCCATCATCAGCATTTACCCTTCAGTTGAGCGCGGGATCAATCAGACGGAGAGCAAAAGAGGAGGAGGAGGAAGGTGTGGGGGGGAAATACCTCCACGAATCCCCCCACTGTCCTCTGTGAAAATCAAATTGGCCTCGTAGCACCGCCGGGGAGCGCTCAGTCTGAATCTGCTGGAGCCAGTTCAGCGGAGCAGGAGGATCATGATGAGCACGAGCAAAAAAAAAAAAAAGAAGAAAAAAAGAAAAAAATCACAGCCTCGCGTGGAGAGATAAGAGAAGTAATAAAAGTAATAGTAATTTTTCGTCCATTTTCAACGGGAGTGAAATATCAAACGGTGTTTTTCTTTTTTTAAAGACAAAAAAATAATAATAAAAAAAACCTCCTCACTGAGCAGTCCACATCACCTCAAGACAGCCGGTCTACAACGCGTGTCAGAGCCAGCCGTGGAGGGAAGGAAAGAGAGAGGGAAGGAAGGGAGGAGGAGGAGGAGGAGAAGGAGGGGGGGTCTCAATCCAGTTGCAGCAACAGATGATATTTCAGATAAGGAGCGTATTTGCAAAGGCAGTCGTCGATAAATCCTCCAGAAGACAACGGGAAGGATGAAGGGAGATAGAGAGAGAGAGATGTGATGGGAGGAGGATGAGGGGTGGTGGTGGTGGAGGAGGAGGAGGAGGTGGTGGTGGATCACCGGGTCTGTGTAGAGAGCATCCACTGAGGCGATAATGCGTGATTACCGTGAATTATTAAATCTTCCAGTCTGCACGGATTAAGCTGGCAGCGGCACGTTCAAGTCCATCCAGCCTGAACAGCACCCAACTGTCTGCAATTATGATGAAGAGGCGTGCGCATGTGACGAATCGATAAATTCCCAGTCTGAAAAGACATTTAAAAAAAGAGGCAGCAGCACACACACACACACACATATAAATTTTTATATATATAATAGTCCGGCGATCAAATTTCGTATCCAGCAGTTCGGGTTGATAAAATGGGCTTTTATCACTTCCTCCTCTCCGTCCCCCCTCTGCCTCTCCTCACTCTCTCAGATCCCACACATGTTCTCATTTGCTTACAACTCGCTCCGTCGACGTGAACCGAGGATGACGCGCCGGCGCTGTAGTGGAGATGCTGCCAATTGGAGTGCGCTCACGAAATCAATACTCTCCGAACATGATCAGAGCGAAATCCCAAACTCACTCTCTCTCTCTCTCTCTCTCTCTCTCTCCACCATCTCTGACATGAACGCAGGGAGCGTTTCTGGCGCTGCGCTTTGTGTGTGCCAGCCGCTCCACGTCCAGCCGCGATCCAGACAACACACAGTGTGGGGAAACTACACGAGATGGGGAGGAGTGTGCGTGTGCGTGGATGGGCGGGGGGGGGGGAATTCCTGCACAATGTCGATGAGGGCTTTTGTCTTTCTTTTCTTTTTTTAAAATACAGTGTCTGGTCCGTCTTTGTGCGCAACACATTGTCCCGTGCGCGGTGTCCAAACGTCCTCCAGGGAAAAACCCGCGGCGCGCAGGTGGTTTCACCTCTGCACGATTATTTGCGGGCTTTACCTCAGCGAGTGTAATTTTCTATGCCGATTAGACAGATTTAGTTCAGATTAAGAGAGATTAGGTAACCCTAGATTTTTAATCCCGGGGAGTGAAGTGAAATTGGTCTTTTTTTTTCAGACCCCACAACGGGTGAACAACAATAAAAAGAAATGATAATCATTTCTGCTCCACACTCCGGCCAAAGTGAGGAGACATGAGACACTTATTATCATCTCAAATCGCATTTGCCAAGCCTCGGCGCCACAGAGAGGCTGCTCCGGCAGACACAGCCTCGGTCAGACCCGTGTGCGTAATCCAGCCACACTGACCGAGGGGGGGGGATTCCGCACCTCCATCCTAACACCACCACCACCCGCCTCCCAAAGTCTGGCAGCAGGGCAGGCACACAGTCACAGGTGCTCCGGTCCCATTGGCTGCTTACCTCCCCTCATATATACTATCAGTTTTCCATGGGGATGGTAGCCTCTCATTCCCACCTCTATTCATCCACAAAAGATCTGCTGAGCTCAGTTGCTGCTATTTTACTGCAACAGTGTGCTTCACATTTTTATGCACACTCACACCTGTTATGTTGATGGTTGCTGTGGGGACAACATTACTTATTCATGGCCTTTTACAGGAAGTCCCACTTCTACTGTACACACTCTCGCACCAAGTGATGCAGCGACAATTTCTGATCATGTTTGAAAGTTAGACAGCCGCTCCAACCTGCACTTTAACTGCCCATGGGTAATCAGTATTACCAGTGGGGAGGGGGGGGGCATGTTGGTATGAATGCACTGCAGTCAAAATATTCAACAGATGAATAATAAATTGTCTCTCACCACGAAGGGGAGGGGCGGCATTCTCTGCACAGTCTAGGGCCCAAAATTCATAAAACGTAATAAAAAAGGATTCGACTCCTGGATGAAACAAAACACCCTCATTTGTGCAAAAAGACACATGCACAGTTCACAAGCGCCACCAAATTAGGCACCTGTGCAGCAAGGTGTCTGAAAATGTCTGAGGACCGCGCCTTCTTAGTGCCAAGCATGCATGGAAGCAGCACTTAAAAGTTGCACAACATGGCCACAGTGTGTGCACTCAGACATGACTAATGTTGAGAAATTTGTGTCGAAAATAGCAGGCTTTTAAATGAGGGAGGATGTGTCATAGTGTGTCATGGAATTACTTAATGCTGAACATCAGTGGGATCAGATGGTTGAAATGCCATGTTGATAATAGCGTGTCTGTGTTTAAAAAGCCCACAATACCTATGCTCCTTTACATTTGATTGACAGGGAATTAGATTTTGTGGGGGGGCTGCTTGAATACTTGAATATATGCCAAGAGTAAAAAAAAAAAATCAAACCAAATGCTAAAGAGAGACCAGCCTCTCATATTGTCAAGTCTTGTCTCTCTCATGATGCTTGTTCACAAGTAACATGCCTGAGTGCCAGAATTTTGATGGGACTCGATTGCACAATGTTCCTTGATTGCACGTACAATGAAGGAAAAGTAATTGTGAACATCAAGAAGACAAATGAGGCTCACAGTGGGACCGAATCTCCTGAGATACGCGACTCAGAGGGAGAGGAGAGGACTCAGACAGTTGGAGAGGTGGGAGGCCCGAGCAGCACGAGTTTTTTTTAAAAACTATGTATGTGTTTGGTCCCTTCAAGGCTGACTGCTACTCTGTCCCCCATACCAGACATTCCAGAGGCAGCGTGGCTGGCTTCGGGCTCTGAGTGGCTGACCCTGGAACAGCGTGTTCTGCACAGTAGTAAACAAGCCAGCCACAAGCAAGGCAGAGCACCACATCAACAACAAGACAGAGCTTTGTGCCTGTCAGTTTGCACCCTGACAAAAAAAAAAAAAAAAAAACAGCGCTCTGGTATTTCATTCACACCATTTCTGGACGGCCCATCCTCGTTCCTCCTTGGCCCCGCCAGTTAAGACGTCCCCAGCAACCTCACGGTGTTGCGCAATTCATTCCTGCACCCCACTCTGCCCAGTGGGATTAGGACGAGAGGAAGCTGGAGAAGCCACAAGAACACCCTAGGGAGGTCGATGCCTGTCTGGGAAAGCACCTCCCCTGGTTCTCCTCCCCTCTCAGCGAACAACCCACACTCCCTAACAAGCATATGGGCTCCCAATGACACATGAAGGAGAGGGCTTAAATCCAAGTATTGAGAATGTTCCTGAGTAGGCGAAGCTGGATTTCACCCCTCCATGGCACTGGCCCAAAGTAGGCCGACTTAAAGACTTCCTGCCCCGAGCAAGAGCCAGCTTTCTGTGGCATCTTGGCATCTGCGCTGCCAACTATGAAACATTATGTTCAGAGGCAGCAAAGACAATTGGTGCCAAGAGTTTTAATTAAGACTGTGTTGTGGAATGGAATGTGAAGGCATGTGCAGGTAATGGCCTCTATCCCCATTTCAGAGGTCTAACAAAATATGATTAACTCAAACTATCTGCCTTAGCCAATTAATTATATGTAGCAGTTAAAGACCCAGAACAACCAAATGGCCCAAAGAGGGAAATCAGTGTGCGCCGCTCCCATACCCAAAAGTGCAGCGAGTATAATTGTATTATAATAAACTGATGATGTCAAGGATGCTTAAAGACAGCAGGGGTGAGTGGACAGTGTAGCCGTGTTGTTGTACTGACATTATGCACTCAATGTCAAGGTGAGGGTATGTATGAAACACAGTACAAAATGATCATATCGTGTTACTGTTTTTCTGCCAGTTGTCTCTAGTTTAATCAATGAACCATTTAGGATTATTATCAATAAAAAGAAACTAAACACTTCCTGGTTACAGCTTTTAAAATGTGAGTGCTTCTTTTCTCTGGTTTATAGAATTTTAAATGAAACAGAAAAAGAGTGTTTTGGACTTTTGGTTAGAAAACGACACAATTTTATGATGTAATCTAGACTACTGATCGATTACTGAATTTAAAAATAAAAATTAGATTTACTGATGAAAATAATCTTTTTTTGCATCCATAGGGGAAAAATGGGCCACATATCATCAAATTACAAATAATTTTAACATTTAAACCACACGATGCTATGTATCAATTATAGATATATATCTTAAATCAACAGGCAATTAGGCTCAATTACACATTTTTCAAAGATAAACTTCATGGTAAAGTGCGTTGTAAGAAGGTGTCACTCCAACATGAATTTCTTGAAATAAACCATACACAATATCGTATCGCCTCCAGCAACGAGTCAAATCCCTCACTTGTGTCAGTGGTTGGCTACATCCACAATAGCCGAGCAGGCCTGATGCCAAGACACTGATTAGCCTAGCTATGCCTCTGTTCTCCAGGCGATGCGGAGTGGAGGTGCAGTGGGAGTCCAGCTCATCACCAAAGAGCACTGTGCTAAACACAAGTTTAAGTGGAAGAAAGCCAGCATACTGTAGTGCATCCATGCTGGACATATAAAGCCTTGGGCAAGGAGGCATCTGCCTCTTTAATACATAATTCACTCAGAGCTGAAACATCATGCTTTAGTCCTAAGGGCCAGTAGTCTGCTTCTGGTTGTTGGAACATAAAACTGTCTTCATCAGATAATCTGGTCTCATTGACATCTGTGTGCTACGCGAAACTGAAAATTAAGTTCAATTTGAGCACAGATCAAGCTCCCTTTAAAACAGAATCATTAGTTAGTGTAATTTACAGTATGTTCAAATGTTCAAGGAGTAGGTCTCAAGGAGCACCAAATGTATGTGGAGGCAATGTCATCTCACCTTTCCACCTCAGCGAACTCGACCTCATCGGCTGTGACACGCAGGTAGGTCAACGTGTAGAGACAGCCATCTGCCCTGCAGCTCTCCCGTCAGACACGCACGCGGTCACTTTACATCGCAACCCCTGCAAATGCATCTTCCTGTAGGGGTATTATTAGAAGCACTCATGTCTTATACCCCACATTATTATCATAACTGACAGGATGTGCATTAGTTACTCTCCGCAACAGATTGGCCATAATGTTGACACGCTGGTACACAGGCCATTTTGGAATTTAGCATGGGGAGTGAAGAACCTGAGGCAGCTGTGGTGCTTTCATGTGTAATAGTCCCAGCTCAAGTTCCCATGAAAGAGGCACTAATGGGTTAACAGTAGAAATGAGAGGGGAAGAGAGGGAAAATCAATGCTTTTGTTGAGGGGAAGAAAGAAAGGCTTTCACAGGTCTATGTATCATTAAGCAATTGAGAAAGCTAATTAGAGTGGGGGGAAAAGATGTGCAGATCTCACAGCTAATTATTTCCATGGCAACCACAGCTCCTGTAGATGATCTGAGGTAGTGAGCGAGCAAGGCGGCCAGTTACACGAGGAGCAAGAGAGACCCCTAGTGGGATAAAATGAAAGTGTTCATGGGAATAACTGAACACAGTAATAAAAAATAATAGCTTATAAACATAGCACACAGATCACACTAAATTTAAAATATCTTACTTCAGTAGAAAATAAACAGGACAGGTCTGTATAGCTCATACTTGTTGCCAATTGACATAAAATTACTGAACTAAATCTTAATTTTTTTTAGGCATTCACCCTGCCTTATAAAAAAAATATGCATCTTATTCAAATCAAAGAAAATAATTAACTTATCTTGGCATTTAACCAATAAAAGAAATACTTTTTTAAATAAAGGTCTGCTTTATCCTCTGTAAACAAAATAAACCCCACCGTGCTGAGAGAGGATTCTTCAACAGGAGCATCCTTGTGGATACACCACAAATGAAATAGCCATGAGCTTAACCAAACCTGACCAGTATTAACTGGTGAAAGACTGATAAGTTTATATTGTCAAAACATCTGTGACCATGCTTACTGAAAACTGATGCTGTGATGTTTTGTTGCAGTTCTCGGGTCATTTTCCACCTCACAGGTCAAACTGAACAGAAGAAGTGTAACTGTTTGGTCAAAGTTGTGCTGAATTTAATTTGAGGTAAAATACAAAATTCTGTACATAAAAAAATAGGAGGTCGTATTTGTCCATTGTAGTCAGAGATGACTCAGTCGTTGATCTAATGTCTCTGTTTGCTGGGGTCAATCTTCTCCAGGTGAACCAGGGGTTTGAGCTGCTCAGCAAAGCTGCGCATGTCCTCCGACACGGTGTCCTGGCCGGCAGGAGCCAAAACACTCAGCTCCACCAGGTATGAGAGCGACAGACGCTCCGTGTTTTCTGTGTTTCCCGGGACCAGGATGCGTGACAGCTTGCTGACCACAATTTTCATCGCACCTTTGCGGAATATATGACCATTGGCCACAAACTCGTGGTCCATGCGGAAGCCCATCTCATTGAGGAACTCGGGCAAACTGTGAGAGGCAGCCACGTCGACGCAGTTGCGCACCAGCGCGTGGCGGCTCTTGTCTCCCACTTCAGGTTGGCCTAGGTATCGGAGGTGCCACGGAGATGTGGGGTGAGAGAGGGAGCGCCGAGCCCGCAGAATGAAAGGGTTACCTTGTTGGCCCTTCAGAAGATAAACCAGCTCGTGATCTGTAAAGGTCTCAGGTTCCATGTTGTCACACAGACCTCGGAGGCGATGCAAGAGGCTTTCCAAAGCCTGGTCTAATACACTGCCTGAAATAATACAAGGGCAGAGAGACAGATGCATAATGATACATAAACCATATGTCACCATTGCCATGCTGTAAGTATTGCAGTCTCATACAACCCTGAAATAAAGGTTAGAATATTCGCTATTGGATCCGACTGTTCTAACGAGGTGTTGAATCAACACAGATTAGTTAGACAACAATCTTCACCACTGTCATCAAAACACCAAATGAGAAAAATGTTTTGGACGAATGGTGATTATCCCACTGATATTGTGCAGAGGATGTATGCCAGAGAGCACTCACTCTGCTCTGGTCGTGTTCAAACACCTCATTAAGGAAAATTGTGCCATTTTTGCCTTTAATTTGTCACCTGCCAGAATAACTGTTCTCAGTGACAGTAAAAACACCACACTTTTCCTGTTTTATGTACTACAAAAGGTA
This sequence comes from Amniataba percoides, assembly GCA_037176925.1. Taxonomy (NCBI): domain Eukaryota; kingdom Metazoa; phylum Chordata; class Actinopteri; order Centrarchiformes; family Terapontidae; genus Amniataba; species Amniataba percoides. The sequence continues at coordinate 14,917,498 of JBAJHX010000036.1, forward strand.
CAGAACACTGTGTGGTGTGCTTATCTTAAAATAGAGAAATTATGATTTAGGATCTTTTGCTCAGCTAATTGGAACTTGTATACATGCTGAAGTTGTTGCCATCTTTAGTGGTCAGTCTCATAACAAATGTCAAACATTATCATGATTATACTGTCCCATGCACAACAATGACATGGAGCAGTTTCTGGCAATGTTCCCTCTAACAATGCTCAAATTATATATAGACGTAAAATAACACAAATATAAATTCTTAAGTGGAATAAAGTAGAGTATATACAACAAAATGAAACATAAAAGAAACAGAAACACTGTAATATTGGAGTGGATGTGCATAAGTGATAAAACGAAGGTAATATATAGCTATAAATGAAAATAACAGATGACAACAATATTAAGAGATGTAAAAGTGGGGTGATGTGACAAGTATTAAGTTTCAAGTACTGAGTATGACTGCAGGGTATGTATAATACATATGGATGGTCTGTTGTTTCATTTTCTCTCCTCAGGTGTGGTGTTTCTGAAGTAACTCACCTTGCAGCAGGTACTCCATCATGTTGATTGTGCCCCCGGTGACAGGCATCACTGTGACAGGAGGAGCCTCCATCTTTTTTGTTTTTTGTTTTTGTTATCTGGAGAAAGAAAATATTATCCTCTATTATATCTGTGGAATCCTCAATTCACTGACCTGTCAACTTTTACCACGCAGTGTTACCTGGCAACCAGCGCTAACTAGTTAGCTCACTCTGTATTTTGCTGGGTTACCTGTGAAAAGCGGGACAACAGGCTGCCGTAGCCGCTGGGTGTCTTCGCCCTGGGCAGAGCCTCCGCAGGAAAGGCCGTGGATCCAGCAGGCCTCACCGGTACGCCGACAGTGCTAGTAGCTCACCCAGCTAGCAGCTAGCTAAGTTAGATATGTTACCAGCTAACGTTAGCCGCAACGTTAGCTGTGCCCAAAAAGCATAACTAAAACAAAATACAGCCAGACAGCTTGGTTACTTATGAGATGAAGGATGGACACAGCCAGCAGCAGTGAATGAAAAGCGTCCTATTTCTTCCTCTACTCTTTCCTCAGTTTTTCACATCTAAGTTTGAGGCGCATTACAGCCACCTACTGGCTTCATTTAGCTTTCGTTTTCCTTCATAACATGCGATGGAAAAAGTGAAGTAATACTGTCTTCACATACTACATTCAGAGTCAGACTCCTGCATATAAAATGTTCCTCAAGTAACAAGTTAAAAGCACTTTGATGTAATTAAAAGTAAATGTTCTTGTTGTGCACATTTTTTCTCAATGATCTTTTTCAGTGTGTTGGATTAAGATTAATGATGTACAGTAGGCTATATTCCTATAACATATTGAGAAGCAGAAGGGTGAAAATTAAATTCCCAAGCAAAGTACCTCAAAATTGTCCTTTAAATGCAGGAAAAAAAAACCTGTGTGTGCTGATCTAAGTGTAGTAATTCTGACTTTTTTATGCACAGTGGTGTAATTCAACCCATGTTTAATCTGCAAACTAACTATAGCTGTCAAATATATAGCAAGTTAAAAGGGGTACAATATTTCTCTAACTGGCCAGGTAAAATACAATACCCCCAAAATTATACCTACATTAATGTATTAGTATATACTGCTAATACAAATATAAAAAAAACTGGAGCAAAGAATTGTGCTCTTGATTTTCAGCATGGATGCTGTGGATGGATGGGATTTGATCAGGTAAAGAAATAAAGAAGAGGAATGAAAAAATAACATTTAACATTTTTTATTGTATGAGGAATTCAGTCAGCTTTATTGTGGCTGCTGTACTGTACTTATGAAACTTCCTAATCCAAAAAAAAAACCCACTTCTTCAACATTTCCATTCAGAGCCACGTGGGTGAGGTAGATGAACACTTTCTTGTGAAACAAAAGTGATTTCTTTTAGTCACTCATTCATAGGACAATGAGGGTACAAGCTATTTTTATAACATAGTATTTGTGCATCATCTTTATTTGGTAACTTTTTTCTATAATTTTATTTCACTATAAACAATGTGAGTCATATCATTGTTCAGTGTCTCAGCAGGTTTCCTGATGATAACTGATGAATAAACCACAGAAGACTCCTCATCCACCTGCTGCAAGAAGTAAAAAAAAATCAGCAAAAGAACACTTCTGCTGTTTCATTGCTGCATGGTAAGGATAGTATTATGTTATGCCAACATCTTATGATACTTACCCTGCCATTCAAGCCACTGCAGTAACTGCAAGAAGGAAACACTTTGGGGAGAAAGAAACAGAAGCACAATGAGGGAGGGAACATAAACCTGCCCACCCCATTCTCAGAAATCTATTTTGGCCCCAGACACAGACCAAGAATAAACAGGAAGTTTGGTGAAATAAAGCTCTACATATCCTACCTGCCCCCAGTCGCTGTTGGAGGTAGCAAATCACAAGTGTGATTAAAATAAGACACGTGAGGGCTGCTGATGCTCCAAAAATAACTGGAATCAGATTTTCACGCTGTGTAGGAGTACCTGTAAAAAAATCAAAAACCAAAACACGAGTTGATAGTCCTTTGATCAGGCCATGAACTCCCTGAAGGGAAATACAGTAAAACACCTCACCTGTTGTATTTTTTGATTGTCCGCGAGTGGTGTGAACTGTAGTGTACTCATCAAACGTCTGTGTTGCACTGCAATGTAAAGAGCCAAACTGATCTACAAACACAGTTATAGCGCTTGTGTCTGTCTCCATCTTTAATGTGCTGTTCAGTGCCATGTTACTGAATTTCATGTCACACATCACAGCACAATAAATAGATGAATCCTCTCTGTGATCCACTGTAATATAATAAAACATGTTTATTAGTTAAGCCATTTAATTTTTACATAAAACATTGTATGTTTGTGTTATTTTCTCACCTGCAATCACACACAAGTTGATAGTAAGTAGCTTCTGCCAGTGTCCATTACATATATTTTTCCAACAGGTATATTTCCCCGCATCTGCTCTTTTGATGTTTACAATTTGTAGAGCCTTTTTGGAAGTCACAAAGTTGGCTTCTGGTGAGTTCCTGAGCGAAGTCACGTTACTTGCCTCAAAAGTCCATTTTAAGTTAGTCAATTCATGTTGACACGAATGATTAAAGCTGTTGCCTGCAGCAACGAAGAATGTCTTTTGAGGCTCTTCAACAGTTACTGAAAAAGAAAGTACTTTTTGTCTAAATACAGCATGGGCTTTCTCAAAAGTTTAAAAATGGATACAGAAAGCAGTCTGATACTTTATACATTTAGTTTTAAGAGAAAAAATTTTGACAACAATGTTTGTTCTTACCTGTCTTCACACTGGTGACTGTGTGCTTTGTATTCTGACAGCTGTCTTGAAAACATTTTTCACACCAGTAATCGCCTCGATCCTCCACTGTTAAATTTTCAATGACCAGGGAACTGTTATGGAGGACCCTTACTCTGGGATGAGTGATCTTTTTATGGTATCTCATTCCTGCCTTGTTTTGAAAAAATATTTGGATTTTTTCACTACATTCATCTTTCTTGTAAAACCATTTGAAAGATTCACTTTGGTCATGTTGGCAGGGTATCACAGCCCGAGATCCCAGCAAGAATTGAAGGTCGTTTGTGGAGGCTGAAATGCAAGTTTCCTGTTATACATTACAAGTATGTCACACAAGAAGCGTAAAATATTGATGTTTTCACAGATAACAAGAACTCCCCAAATGATATTTTAGATACAAGGACAAACAGTAACTTACTGTTTCCTGAGGCAAAAGATGAGGTCCAAATGATTAGCAGAAAAATGAAGCCCTTTTGTACTGTGCTTGAGGCACTCATGTCTCTGCACTAAAGAAAATGCTGAACAGGCAGAAAAAGTTGCCGCTCTTCAAAACACAGACCCAGGACTGCGCAGAGCATCAGAGGGTTTAAGACTGAGCGTAACGACTATCTTCAAGTTGACACATAGGAAGTGGTCCAACAGCCAATGCAAAGGAAATTCACTGTGCTGTCACCCACACTGTTTTTCTGATGGTGTGGTATTTATTACACTTTCTGCATTAGCATAGGTGTTGAGACAATGTGTGCATCACTAACAAGTATAATTTCTCATATAAAGGTGTCAAATTTCACCCACTGCTGTTTGTGCATCTGTATCCTGTATCTGAAGAAAACAAAAATTATGATTGTGCTTTTAATATTTTTTATTCATTATATTTTTATGCATAAATACAATTTACTCATCTGTCAAGCTTAAACTTTGATGGAACTCTTTGCAGTTGTTATCTTACTTTAATCCATAAAACATGAATTCAGTGAGTTCAAACATTATTTAGGTCAGCAGAGAGCAGATAATGGTAACAGGCGCGGTGTACAGAAAGTGCAACAGTGGAAAAGCTTTTATCTGTGAGACCTGAAAAATGTCATTCAGATGTGAGTCACATCAAGAACAATGAGTATGTATGTTGTAGTTCTAACTTGTTTATACATTCTGGACAAATCAAACCATGTTGTCCTATTGTAGTTTCAGCTGTGTTCGAAACAATCACTAACTTCCATTATGACCATACACTTGTATCAACACCTGTCTCAAACAGTTTCAGACCAGAAAAATAATTACACACTGACTACACAGTACAAAACTTAATCCTTATCCTTAATCCTCAACACCCTATTCAGGATATTAATATATTCAAATCAACTCCAACACCACACAGTTTGCAGCAGGATACACTGAAAAGTGTGTGTGTGTGTGTGTGTGTGTGTGTGTGTGTGTGTGTGCAACAAGTGTCATTTGTCATAAAAGTCTCAGATAGTTTGTACCCTCTGCTATTAATGCACTTTAATTGATGCTGAGATACTTTGATTTTGATCATTTAACACCCACACACACACATAACCTATTATAACTTATATTGTATGTTTGTTATTAGTTAAAACAAGTTAAGCTGTTAAACTTCAGCCTCTGTTTTAGGCCTCTGCTTGAAAAAGACATACCCAAACAGAACAAAATATATCTCTACATCTTTGAATCATTTTAGTGCCATAATAAAGGGAATACTTGTGCTTTTTGTAGATGTGTAAGTCTCAGTTTTTACGCCTCTGGTTCAGAGTAAATTAAGATGACACAGAGCATAAATATTCAGACGTTTGCAAAGGATACAGTTGCAGTTCTGAAGTTTTGGCACATTTTGGCACCACCTATATACCATTTGAAATGTTCTGATGTATCAACCTATACATTTCGCTTTCATATCACTGTTGGTGTTCATCACATACATTTCCAAAAGTTTTTGCTTTTGCTTTTTTTTTTTTTAAATCAACCACACCTATATTTTTTTTTAAAAAAACATACAGTGCAACTAAAGTTTGGATTAAAGTGAAACAGGTTTACTTATCATAAAAATTAAAACAAACTGTAAAGTGCAAACTATGAAAACAACACCACGACATTGACGTGATTAGTGAAGTGTTTTATGCCTTCAAGTTTAGCAGGTAAATTAAAAATAGATTCTCAAAACCATTTTAATTAATAATTTCTTCTGTCAAGACATGGGATATCAAACTCTAAACTTCACAAACGAGAAACTTGGGACACGGGTGAGAAATGCTCCCCTAATCTCAGATCCTGTGGGACGTTCGCGCGCTCTTATTGGCCACCAGGCATTACGTCATGCTCATCTCCCGGAGCAGGGCGTCAAGTGTTTGTCGTCCAGGCAAATAAAGTCACTCCGGTGTCGCGAGCTAGTTACTTCACCCCCCACGCGCGCGCATCGTCGGGATGGAGCTGACGGAGGCTCTCGTGAAGTTTCAGCCGGGTTTGCCTCACGTGCGGCACTTGTTCGCGCTCCTCTGCGTCGTGGCCGTCGTGTACAAGCTGACCGTGCTGCTCGCCAAGAGACGCGACGCGTTTCGGAACACGGAAGCCTTTCTGGGCCCGCGCGCGCACTGGCTGTTCGGACACGTCCTGGAGGTGAGGCGCGAGCCCTGCGAGCCTGCTGCTCATTTCCGTGTGAGGACTGTGATTGGCCCAGAGCTACGGATACTTTACACAGCAGCGTTAAACAAGCTCTGGATGAATCTGGCGCGTTGATGCTCTGCTGATTTTAACTTGTCATTCATTACAAAAAATGAGTAAAGTTAAGTTGAGGCATTTAGAATGACACTATGAAACAGGCATTTTTGGGTTGGGTCATCCTGCATAAAGGCTTATAATATTTAATGTCAGTTTTTTAAAATAACTGTTGTTTGCTTTTATTGTTGTAAAATACTGAATGCAAAGCTTTTGGTTTTATTGGATATTTGCTGTGTGTGCTGCAGCCGATAATCAAAACACTTTTTATGTTTCTTGTCACTGGAGACCCGCAGTTGGTAAACATCACAGCTCAGGTAAACACAGTGTCATTCAAGATTCTGTAGTGTGCAGATAGACAGTGCGCAGGCTGCAGGACTCAAAGGGTTTGCTGAAGCTTCACCGTGTTGCTGTTGTTTCTCTTCTTTCAGTTTAAACAAGATGGGACGGACTTGAACAAGATGGTGAACTGGGGAAAGCAGTACCCCTACGCTTTCCCCCTGTGGTTCGGCCCTTTTGTTTGTTTCCTCAACATTCACCATCCAGACTACGTGAAAACCATTCTGGGATCCACAGGTGTGTGCGTCACATATCCTACCTTTGTAACACTGCAGTTGGTCATTTCCCTTATATAATCTCATGCACGGCTGGTATTGTCTTTGTTTGTTTCCTAACAGAGCCAAAAGATGATTTGGCGTACAACTTTATTGAGTCTTGGATCGGTAAGATTCCTCTCTCCCTCACAGCACGTTTTGTTTGCAGTGCTGCTTATTTAGCTGCTCACACAAGTACTGTTTAACTCTGTCTTCAGGGGAAGGCTTATTGGTGTCAAAGGGTCAGAAGTGGTTTCGACACAGAAGGCTCCTGACATCAGGTTTCCATTATGATGTTTTAAAACCCTACGTAAAACTGATGTCGGATTCCACTAAAACTATGCTGGTATGTAAAAGAAAAAAAGATTCATTTTTGGCAATCACAAGTCAATACATTTCTAAGGCCACAGCTGTGAAGTTTGACCGGAGCAGGCTGCTGTGTTGGGAATGTTTTGTTCCACTTCCTGCAGAGATGTCACATCTGTTCTCTCACTGCTGCCAGGACAAATGGGAAACTCGTGCAAACACCAACGAGTCCCTCGAATTGTTTGAACACGTGAGCCTGATGACACTGGACAGCATCTTGAAGTGTGCCTTCAGCCACAACAGCCACTGTCAGACCGAGGGGTGAGTCCGCACGAGCCTTTTCCTGCCGATCACACTTTCGGGGGATAGCTCTCGGTCGCTGACAGCTTCGGCTGTCTGAACCATGTTTGGAGGAGGCGTGGCATTGTAACAATTGCCCCGGTTTTCATTTCAGCGGAACAAATGCATACATCAAAGCGGTGTACGAGCTCAGTAATCTGATCAACCTTCGCTTCAGGATATTTCCTTACCACAACAACCTCATTTTCTACCTTAGCCCACACGGCTACAGGTACAGAAAAGCACGCAGAGTGGCTCACAGTCACACAGGTAAGAACACACCACCTGGTCCATGGCAAACAATTGGTGGAGACTGATCACCCCCGAACTGATTGATTTGAAACATAGCACACCCAGACACTGCACTTTCTGCATATGTGGTTAATGTTTTACACATTGCTGTATTCCAACAATTAGTCTTCAAATACTCACATGTTATCTTGCCTTTTTGAAGAGAAAGTCATTAGACAGAGGAAAGAAGAACTAAAGGAAGAGAAGGAGCTGGGCCGCATACAAGCTAAGAGGAACCTGGACTTTCTGGACATCCTTCTCCTTGCTAGAGTATGTTGTGTGATATCACCTCCGATCTCCTCTTTGCAGAAAATGAGACATTCTCACATTGGCTCAGTGTAGTGACATTGGTGAGTTTTATGTGCAGCCAGGGTTTAAAACGCCATGCAAATAAATAACAGAGCAGGGACGCGCGCACACACACACAAAAAATTAGATCATGTTTGAGATGATCTGATGATCTGTGATGTAATCTTGTGCTCAGCATATCAATGGCCACTGATACAAAGGCAACATTCAAGGCCAGTTTATTTGTAAAAAACAAAACAGGCCCTCCAAAGCTTCTGCTCGCTGTAGACGTCACTGAGCTGCTGATGCCTGACTCACTCTAACTTGTTTGATGGCAGACAGGCCTGGGCATGAAGACACACTCATGGTAAAACTCTAAACTGATTTTCAAGATTATGGCCAAGACTGTGTGATTATTTTCCATGTTTGAACAACCCAGTTTCTTCTTCTATGGTAACTCCACCTTTCACCTAACGCTGCAGCAGACAGACAGGTGTTATCTCTGTGACTTCTAACACTCAGCTGTTATCTTCCTAGTGTATTTTATGTTCCTTTATTATTGATTTATTGTTACATGCAGTGCTTGTTTTCAAAATTACTTATAAAATAAAAAAAGTATATAGTGATTTTTTTTTTTTTACTCCTGTTTTATGTCACGTTTAGGATGAGAAGCAGCAAGGCCTGTCAGACGAAGATATACGAGCAGAGGTGGACACCTTCATGTTTGAGGGCCACGACACCACAGCCAGCGGCATCTCTTTCATCTTCTACTGCCTTGCCTGCCACCCAGAGCACCAGAAGATTTGCAGGGAGGAGATCATGCAAATCCTGGATGGCAGGGACACCATGGAGTGGTAGGCTAACATGTTGGCTGGCGTGAAGGAAGGTAGTCACACACTCACACACACCAAAAATGTTTTAATAATTTACAACATTACTGTCTTCTTCAGGGTGCATAAGACAGTTTGGAAGATGAAGATGTGTTGAAATGTTGATAAATTATTAAAAAAAGATTTTTGCTTTGTGATTATGAGTGTTACTATCCTCCTTCACACTTGCACCTTCATCATGTTCAGTGTTTTTCTAGTACTGGTGTGCGTTCCTCCTGTATCCCATCCTAAAAGGTTTACATATTACATTGCCATACAATGCTAGAAGCAACTCCAGTAAGGTCAATGAAAGCTGCTTTTATCTCAAATATTGACAGCTAACATGATGTGTTTGTCTTATTTTAAGGGAGGATCTGAGTAAAATTCCATACACTACAATGTGCATAAAAGAATCCCTCCGTCTTTACCCGCCGGTACCAGGAATGTCCAGAAAAATAACCAAACCCATGACCTTTTTTGATGGAAGGACTTTGCCAGCAGGTTTGTCTTTTCTTTTCCACCTAGATAAGACGGCACACTGTTGTACACATGACGAGTTTTACCGCACTGGTAAAAGATAAAATATTAACTTGTATTGGTTTTGTTTCAACTTGGTTTTCTATAGTGAACCCTTGACTACAGTTTTTTTTTTTTACTAAGTCAGCCTTGCACAACATACAGAATAGCGCTTACCCTTTAACCTGCCCTTAAACGTTATGTAGTTTCAGTGTTGCTAAATCATTTTACTCCACAATGTTTAATAGTGTCATATAAAGTATATTCTATATTGGCTTGCTATATCTCCCAAATTAAGCTCATGTTATCTAAACATCGAGTTAAATATTCACATCCGAGGAGTCATGTTTTTACAGCTGCACCACTTTATATTCCAAGTACTTTGGGTTCCACCATTGATGTGCTGCTCCTCGTTCAGGTGTTAAATGGCACTAGCAGCTTTACAAAAGTGTGCATCGCACTTAAACATATTAAAGTTTGGTGTGTTTGCATTCATATGAGTAATGTAAGGTGCAGTAAACTGAAATACAACTTTCTTTCTTATTTGTAGGCTCTCATGTTGGAACAAGTGTGTTTGGGATTCACAGGAATTCAGCTGTCTGGGAAAACCCTGATGTAAGTTGAGATGATTTCATCTGAGCAAATCTTTGTTTTGTGAATAATGATTAATAGAATCGATGACAAAGGTGAAAATGTGACCCCCTTTTCTGCTTTTATACTTGAAGCCTAATTAATGCAAGATGTCATGACAGATGAAGGAAATGTGTGATTTGTGCCCCACTGAAGTTTTTTTTTTTTTTTTTTTTTTGGTGTCAACATAGGTCTTTGACCCGCTGCGTTTCCAGCCTGAAGTTGCTGCTAAGAGGTCACCTCATGCATTTGTGCCCTTCTCGGCTGGGCCAAGGTTTGTCTACACCTGCTACCTTGTGACTAGATCAGTAAAAACAGCTACTTGTAAATGTGCAACCTAGAACCAGCACCTTTTAGAACATCATAAAAAATGTTTTATTGTTTCATTGTTTTATTGGGGGTTACAGTAAACAAGAGGGTACTCTGTGTAAGTAGGATTGACCTCATCTGAAGGAATGCACTAACCCCAAAGGACAATGTGGATTATTCTCCAGCATGTCTTCTGTCTGTGTATGCACAGTACAAACAGAGCCAAACTTAAGATTTAACATAACACAACATCTTAGTGCCAGATGGGCCAAAATGCTGTCCAGCTCCAATAGTTACCACCAATATGTGCCCTCCTTCTTTGGGAATTTTTGTTTTCAGACATGGTTTATAATATACCGTGCAAGTGTTGTGTTGAAAAGAGGGAAATTAAACTAGTCTTCAGTTGATTTTCTCATTTGTATGGAAGTAATGACAAGTCATTTACAATTGCAGATTTAGTAAGCAGTGCAAATATCTAGTAATGTCAGTGCACATCAAAGAGTAATAACAATAATTATAATCTCATAATGTTTGTTTTGTTTTCATTCAGAAACTGCATTGGTCAGAATTTTGCCATGAATGAGATGAAAGTGGCGACGGCCCTGACTCTGAAGAAATACCAGCTGATAGAGGACCCCACTTTGAAACCCAAGATCATTCCCAGACTGGTGCTTCGTTCGCTCAACGGCATCCACATCAAGATTAAACACGTAGACCCACAGATGTGAAATGAATAACTGAATATCTGGAATGGCTAAAAATCTTAGAGGCTGGGGATTAGTAAAATTAAATTTTTACTCTGCCTTTCCACTGACATAGACTTGCAGATAACGATGAGCCGTGCAGTATGTTATTTAGTAATTAATGTTATATGATGAATTACCTGCAGAAAAAGAAGCTGAGAAGTTGTACTTTGTAATCATAATCATCTCACAGTTGACAGTTCTATGTTAAAAAGGAATATCTTTTTTTATACTAAAACATTTGCACCATGCTAGTTTATAATAAATATTACTTTATAAATGCATAATCCAATGCAGTGTATTTAGCTGTTCTTATTTTAATTATTTTAACAGTTGATGGCTGAACCAGGACCAGGATCTAATTTAGCATTTTTGCAGAGCTTATTTTGCTTGTTTGCCTCCATTCATGTTCATGCATGACAGAGTGGAACTTCATTGACCTTTTTCTATAAACACTGACAAAGATGACCTCCACTGTGTGACGGTTTACTTGTCATATGAAGAAAAATGAACTTGTTTGAAGCAGGTCAAACGTACTCCTGGGACAGCTGGTAAATGTGTACCACCAAAATACAGTCGAAGAAAGGTGAAGTACGCAACACGGAGACTCAAAGTACACTGTCTGTTTGCTATTAAATGATTAGATTACTTGCCTTTCATACATGTTTGGGATATGGGCAGTTCATATCAGAGCAAGTGCAGTGCAACACATTTAACCCAGTTATGAGTCAAAAGTAATTCATTTTTTATTTACAGTTATGATTACAAAATCCACACGCCCACACAGACAAAAAGTCACCAGCACAGTTTGTAAACGTCAAACGCCTCATCTGTCCTTTCAATGATCCCCTTAAAAAGAGCCACTTGAACTTCCTAAAAGACTCCTGGACAGCAGCGCATCTGCAGTGGTGACTACATGCGGTACCCGATCTCTCCGTGTGTCCCATCAACCTAACCTGCCTTTCTCAACAGCACTACCAGCCCCTTTGTTCACAGTAAGACTCGCACCTTTCGTTCAAATGTCCCCACAGTTTCCTCCAAAAGGAAATTAAATATGCTGCGGTGCTCATGCGGTAAAGATGCGTACCATGCTCCCACTGTCACACCGTTTCATAGGAGTTCATTACAAGTATGACAGGTTAACCAATTTTTTCTGCAAAGGTGCAATGACACAGTTCCTGTCAGTCGAGGGCAAACAAAATGTGAACCGTACACTGTATAAACTTCACTGCAGTCTGTTGTATGTGAAAGATGTTAACGCCTTACATAACTATTAAAACATACAAAACTTTTGTATGTTTTTATTTTCAGCAAAGTTGGTATGTTGTTACTGTGCTTCATATTCCAATTCTGCTGTTTTCTGTCACTACCTAACAACAGTCAAATTCATTTCAATGTAGAAAACTGGAACACGTTCTTAAATTACACTGATGAAGGAAATGGCCTACAAACCACTTAAAGGCAAACAAACTGGAAAAAGCCAAAAGACAAATATGATCACCGTGTGGGGCATACAGGGCAAACAGCTTTTATCTGCAGAGGGATCCAGATGAATATCTAGAAACCTACAGCACCACATTCTTGCGATGCCACATTTAGATTTTTGGAGGTGGTTAACATTAGTGCAAGAGGCCTTGAGCGACGATATCTGCCAGTCTGCAGGCACAGCTCACTGAAAGCTCTGACCTTTGTGAACAAGTCACCACCAAGTGGCTTGATGAACAAATACAAGACACTTGGAGCTGAGGTCGTATCAGTCTTAACATGTAAAAGAAACGTTTTCAGTGAGAAAAACATTTAATCACATCTCATTAGGTTTCAAAAATGAAAAGCAGCCCTGTGTTTTGATAAAACTGACTTCATGTCTCTAGACTTTGACTTTCCTGACTTCTCACAGTAAAATATCTAATATAAAAGTACTTTTTTGCTATTTGTTTAGCATTATCAAAATACTCAATGAGTGAATAAAAAAAACTTGAAACGTATATAGTAGAAAAAAAAAACCAAAATAACTTTACATCCAACACACCAAAAACAACTGAATGACCCATCATATCCATGTAGCTCATCCATCACAAACACACTTGCTGCCAAGTTTTATAAACTGATGTTAGTTTAGTTTGCAATCAACCAGTAGTTCCCCATTTTCTGGCCAACTTATCAAATGCTGACTTAGTAGTAATGTAGATTATATCTTCTGGTAGACCACAGGAAAATGACGTGATGACTTTCTGCAATGATGATGAGTAACAAGAAATAAAAAAAAAAAAATAAAAAAAAAAGAGAACTGAGCGACTCCTCCTCTGCCAGGTCACAGTCCCTGATGTATCTGCTGGTAACCTGAGAGTCAGCAGCTTTAGGAAACTGGCTAAATGAGTAGTGAAGGGGTGGGTTTCTTGCCCGGCCAAGCTTCTTTGGCATACTTCTTTTTGCGTGGCTCGTTGTGGGTCTCTGGTAGGTAAGGGGCTGTGACAGGCGTGGGGTTGAGCGTGACTGGAGGCTGGGGAGCCTCTGGGGCCAGGTCCACCTCTGGTGCTGGATTGGGGAAGGGCAGAGGAAGCCCTCCCTGCATAGCAGCACCTCCAGGGGCTCCCGTTGGCTGGTTCTCATGACTGGTGGGAGGCAAGTCTCCGTAGAGACCACCACCCAAGCTGTAGCCGTGGATGCGTTTTGAAGTCAGGTCATCAAGCCCCAGAGTGTTCTGAACCTCTGATCTGCGTTTCTACATGATGGAGTATTAACATTTAGTCTCTCACATTGAGTTTAATACACAAAACGAGTACACTACTTATTGAATCAGATCAGAGCTACTGGCTCTGAGAAACCTGGTAGCATATTTACCCAGTGAGCTACCAAGGGCCACATCTCATTTTGCTGAAGCAACACTGGTAATGTGCCCAATGAGTAAATAATGTGACGTGTTTGAATGATAAAATTGAAAGCTTACCTTGATGGGGATGACGGCAGTCTGAACCATATTTCTAAAACGTCCCACCGAGGGGTCGATGTCCTCTGTAAGTATTAAATATTTACGTGTTACACGTTGTTGCTTGAGTGCCCTTGTTCTTTAGAAAAGTATACATGCACATATCTGATCAGTGATATAGCTCAGTTATATAATCAACACCATGACATGAAGCCCGCCACATTGACAGATCAGATTTGTACCTGGGTTAATGATGGAGTCCTCTTCGTTAAAGGTAACCCTGGAGTTTCTCCGTTTCCTCTTAGGCCTCTGAATTTCCAGGTTACCCTCCTCTATGGTCAGCAGAGAGATGCGCTTGTTGTGAGCTGTGTTGAACTCTGTCAGGTTCTGGAAGGATGCAGACACAAAACAAAACCTGTGTCATGTGGCTGCATTGCTAATGATATTATTACTTGAACAACAACATACAAGAATGAACAAGATAATAACAGCTAGTACAATAACAAACTAATTGTATTAGTAACCTACTTAAAACTGCCATTTATGACTAAGATATTGGGTAATCAAGACACTAGATTCAGCCATTTCCTTTGTCTTTCATGTATTTCATGTTCAAGAGCAGGATAATATTGTTATTAACATGATAATTGTGTTATTAACATTAAATGTACCTCCAGCTCTGTCTCTTCCTCTGGAAGCCCAAGCAGTCCTTTCAGCTCCTCATCCTCTCCCGTCTTATTGTCCCCTGTGCCTGCGGTGCCTTGGGTTTGGGGTTTCTCTCTGATGGTGTAGGTCCTTGTTGAGGCCCCAAAAGATATTGTAGAGTCTATGGGAACCTGCTGAGGCTTGTGTGCCTCGAGACGGATGTGTCCGAGGAAGGTACCGTGAGCTAAAACAGTGAAAATCAAATAAGGAGGTTTGCATATGTTATGAGAGGTTCTTTAGAATTTCCATTGATAGACTATTATAGAACTGAATCAAATGTGATTCAGACCCTGCAGTCGCAGTGTTGATAGCTTCATGTTAGTGGAAGCTGAATGATGTTTGTCATAATAGTGATATCATGACAGAAAAAGAAAACTGACATAGTACATAGTAGCATAGTAACATAGTACAATAATTCTTCTAGTTGCTCTACTAAAGTTTAGCATCTATTCTTGAATGATGCCAAAATCAACCAATAAATTCTAAAAATAGTTTCAGCCATTATGTAGCGAGTAAGTTATTATTTGAGAGTCACTTTTATCAATGTCCCTTAATGTCAATGTCAAACTTTTCCAGACACTGACTCTTAATACTGAGCAGGTAGACAAGTGTGAATGACATCTTACTGCTGTTCAGGTCTATGAGAAAGACCCTTTTCAGGTGCTTGTGGTAGACCAGGGCGGCATGAACTCGTGAGCACGACTGATGGTCGATGGTGAAGTCACACCAGTCGGGGTTCCTCCCAAACAGGTAGTACTTCTTCTCATCTATGATGAGTTTCTGCAAAGAGAATACAAATTAGTCAAATTCGTGGCCATTAACTCAAATAGCCTGCAGCGTCTCTGTGCCCCTGAGCCATAACTCAACAGTGTTGCTTCCCACTGAAAAGCTTAAATCTCGGGACTTATGCTGCTCTCGCACCGTTTGAAGCCCTGCAGCCACGAAACATCCCAGCGTGTGACACATCTGGGACAAAGAGGACTGTCAGGCTCGTATCTGGTGCATCCAACCAAGTCACCTCCACAGCACAAACCACTGCATGCTTTCACAGTATTACAGCGATGTTGAAGGGAGTTGGCCTGAAGTAACATCTCCAGATACACAGTTACCTCCATCAGCTTGTCTCCCTTCATCACGTCCAGGTGGAGCCCCGGGGGAGGTTTGCCTGCCCTGTAAATAATAATAAAAAAAACAGGTGTTGCTTATCTTATCTTATCAAAACCAGTCTAGATCCTGAGTATTAGTGCAAGTGCGTCTACTGCAAGCGATAAATAAAACATCCCAGTTTTATCCCTCGTTTAGGTTTATTCATTAAAACGAGTCAGCTCGTGGAAGAGGTCGCCATCTATTGCGGGAACAGAGCAAGAAAAAAAGGCTTGAAATGTTTTGATAATCCTATTATCGTCCTATTTATCTCACTAAATGCTGCCTGTTCAGAATCGACTGTGTTAAAACTACACATATGCAGCCCCATGTAGAAAATAAAAACCCAAACACACCCAGCAAAGTGAGTGCATTAATGGCACCGTTAGCATGCTAGCTCGCCCACCCGCTAACGTGAGCTGCAGTGACTACGAGCTTCCCGCCGAATAAAAGTGACTTATATAATTGTGCGGGTGTCGTTTTGCTCGTTTGCATCTTATGTTGCTTCGCGGACACACAGCTGCGACGTTCGCGTGTGCATTTTCTTACCACGACGGACAATCAAAAGGAGGAGGACCCTCTTTGCTTATTTTAGTGGCCATCTTGCCTCATCTTCTCAGAGCCGCGCTGCATGCCGGGTAAACGTCACTCTGGGTCAAAGGGAGTTGTAGTCTCACAATCCAACCACGTCGAACGCACAGTAGACCGCCAAATAGGGTTAATAAAACCAGTTAGGCCACACACATAAATTAATTGGGCATAATTATCAATACTTTGTTATTATTAACATCAGAGGGAGTAAATTATAATGAGAAGCAACTTTCCCCTCAAGCACCACTAGGGGTCATCTGTTCCCACTGAAAATAGTTAGGCTGTGTGCAGTAAAATAGTTTAAAAAAAAGTAATTAAAAGTTAATCTGATTGGTGTAGCTGTTGGCACTTGAACAACACAGGATTTCTATATTTGCCTTGCATGTGCAATTTTGCATCTGTACAGCGATTACCAATAAGAGCACACTTTAATTCCCTCTACACAAGGCAAAGTGTTTTGTAAAGGCGGCATGTGATAAGTGGAGGCATTGGATCATGGAAAGGGGAGAAGGGGGAAACCCCTCAATGAGCAGGGCAGGCTGATCTCTGAGACTGTGTTCATCTGGAAAGTGGTGTGGGTTTTTTTCAGACGCCTTTAGATGCTGTGAGGGGCTGCCTCGTCATGTCACGGAGGTGGGAGGATGCCTGGTTCATTCTGCAGTGCACATCAGCAGAAGGAAATGAGGATGCTGCACCTTACTGCTGTGTTTCTGAGGTAGTTAGAGAGAACAGAGAGTGAACTGTCTGTAGGGAGGATGTGTCATGGGCTTCAGAGGACACTGGAAGCAGTTATATATGGAGAGTGGGACTGTCCAGTGACTAAAATCATATTTACAAAGAGCATAGGGAGGTGGTTTGGTTGGGTGAAACATGCTTGTCCTGCGAAGTATCAACTCCTATTGTTGTGTTGTGGCGTTGGTGTTGGGGAAGACAAAAGAGTAGGAGTAGATTTTCTTTTAGGCCCTTTTTAATGTGTCCACACAGTGGTTTCTCTGTAGCTGCACCACCAAATTGTCCATACGCAAAAACAAGGAGAGGGTTTAATCCATTTGACAGTACGTTATCCTGTAGGAATGTTGTTTGTACACAATTCAATATTTGCAGTTCCCACATTTTCTGTCTCTCTCACATACTTTCTCACACAGTCACACACATGCAAATTTTGACACATTTCCTTATAAAGGTATATAAAGGTATGTACATATATTTATAGAGTGCCCTGGTGTATTATCTGTTTAGATTTCTATCTTACACCAATTTAATAAGACAAAGACATTTTCTTTCATAACTTCACAGTTTAACAGGATTTAAGTCACATCATCTGGCCTCTGCCTGTGAATGCAAGCGTTGTGCAAACAGCTCCTCTGACTTCCTCATTCAGTTTTGTGGTTTTTTGACTGAGAAAGCGTCACCCTCTTCTGCAGTTCTTGCTATTTGCTGTCTGCCTTCATTTTTGATCGCAGCACACTGAGGCAGCAGTCATGGCAGGCATGACTGCTTTGCCACTTCAACAATACATTGCATCTTTGGACAACACATGTCTGCCAAGAATTCTACAAGTCTGCTCTGGAGTGTATTTCCAAGGTAAGCCTTTCACTGATTTATTCATTGTTACCAGAGACTGTGAGTGCAAATGAGGACAAAGCCGAGGAGACTAGAGATTATTTAAAGAGATTAGTTCACCACAGAACATATAAA
The DNA here is from genome assembly GCA_037176925.1 of Amniataba percoides. NCBI lineage: Eukaryota > Metazoa > Chordata > Actinopteri > Centrarchiformes > Terapontidae > Amniataba > Amniataba percoides. Next base: position 14,935,509 of record JBAJHX010000036.1, read on the forward strand.
GTTTATGTATTCTGTTTCTATTCATTATACATACACACATACATTTTTATTTTCATTTGGGATACATGTTTAATTCTTGCCTTAACCCTGAATCACACCTGATTGTTGCAAACGAGCATTTGTTTTACTTGAAAAGTTTCTAGTCTTCATTTTAGGTGTTTAAAAATACTTCATATTAGAGTTTGGAAGATTATGACACAGTTAAAAAAAACAGAAAATGTGTTACTTGTGCTTGATATATTTGCTTATTGCTCAGGTTTTGTTCCTTCTTTGCTCTACGTCTCAGGGTCCATATATGAACTATCCGGGAGTGAAGTGTGCTTTTCTACTGGGGATCTAATAAAGGTCATTGGCATTGAGCTCCTGTCGGTTTGCTGTGAAGACGTCAGCGATAATGAGAAGTTTGAGCTTCCTATCAACCACACAGGTCGGTCTGAGCAGTTGAATAGATTCAATTCAGAACAGCCAATTTTGTTTTGTAGCCGATGTCATGGCGTGACTAGTTAAGCCGCATCAAATAACCTCAGAAGAAGAGAACAAATGCTTTTACCCAGCTTAGCTGCAAAATATGATGCAACCCCCAAACTGGCCAAACAAGCACCAAGACCAAATTGACTAATGGGACACTACCTATTTTCCACAAAATAAAATAAACTGGATCCCAGACAAACAGAAAGTTTTTATCAGTTTGGCTTTAAGGCCACGGCAAAGCATGAGACACACCACTTTCAAAAGCTTAAGAAAGTTAGTACAAAAATACATGGATAGTAACAGTCAGTGGAGTCAGTATGCAGAGAGTGCATGAGTGTGGAAATATTGTACAAGTTTTGTATATACAGAGTTTAAAAAAAAAAATGAAGAGGAACTAAAGCTGCAACATAAGCAAATTGCTGCCTGCAGTGCAGGAGAGAAACAATATTGGTAATAGTCTGGGTTTTATAGACAAGGAACACCAGCCCTACCAGTTCTCATTTGGCAACTGTGATCTCCTGCCCCACTGAAAAACAGGTAAACTAGAGACAGACAGGCAGGCGAGGGCAGGCGTCGCCACACTGACCACCGACACTCATTTCTTTCTCGCAGGCTTGTTCAAGGTTGTTCCGGAGGAGATGCCGTACAGCACGATAGAGGAGATGGTGAGCTTGAGGCCGGTGGGCCTGGAGTCCTGCCTCCCCTTCACCTTCACCTGCCACTCCAAGATGACGCTGGGCAACTTCACGCTGGGGTCCGGGAAGGTCCTGACGGTGCTCTCCATCGAGAGGCGTGAGGGTGAGGAGGCTCAGGTGCGCTGCCACATTCGAGGACAACAGGAAGCCTCGGCGGAAATTTGCATCCCTCTGTCTTCCCAAGGGGAGTTCAGCGAGTGCGAGAGCGAGGAGTGCTTCACTCTGCAGGAGATCATGTCCTCGCCCTGCCTGCGAAGTCGAAGGTTTCGCTTCTTAAACACCACCAAGTATGAGCGGCCGCTTGTTCTGAGTCCAGTATACCAAGTCCAGGCCATCATGAACTGTGAGAATAACCCCTTTTTTTCATTTTATTTAACCTTGTAAAGGCTGAACCATAAAAGAATTGCCAGAAAATTATATCTTTTTTAAACTGGAGGGTTTTTTGAACCTTCTGAAAAACAAGAAAAAAAATTTGATTATTGATTTTGACACACACACACACACACACGCATACATATATATATATATATATATATATATATATATATATATATATATATATAAGATTATGCGCAGAAGTTTATTGTT
>JBAJHX010000036.1:14961095-14973796 GCA_037176925.1 Amniataba percoides
GACCAAAAAGCTCCCTCTTTCAAAAGGGATTTTGGACAGGAAAAGAAATACAGCCCCTGGTTGGCTACTCATCATTCCACATGACAGAAACTGAAGTTTGAAAAGGGAAACTGTTTTTTTTTTTTTTTTTTTTTTCCTTTTCAAGTGTTTTGTCAGAAAAAAAAGAAAGGGGGGAACCCCCCCCCCCCCCCCCCCCCACCACCACCACCACCACCACACACACATACATAAACAAAAGTAGGTGCAACAACTAATAGTAACTATAACTGTGGTCATAATTGCTAAGACCGTCTCTATGCCCTGACAATCTTAAATGAGACAAATAATAAGTGATAAAAATTTGGTTCCTCCAGCTCCAACTGCTCCCTTTGAAGATATTTGACATGAATCCACTGGGCCTGTGTCAAAACATCCAATCAGATTCAGCTTTGTTTTTCTTTTTTTTTTTTTTTCCCACAGTTGCTCTTCCATCTCACTTCAACATCAAACTGCTACTAGAATTTGAGTTACTGAGTTATATGAGATATTTTGAACATTGGCACTCAACACATGCAAGGTTCTTGTTTCCTACAGTTTGCTGCAGTAGCTGAGCAGTATATTTAATGCAGGCTATGTAAATGATTGAAATGCGTGACCAAAATATAACACATGCACTTCTATGTTCACTTCGTGCTTCTGTTGAGCGTATAAGGATGTATGTGAATAGATGTTGCCAAATAAAGCTAAGTACATTTTGTACAAACCAAGAATATACTCATCTTCTTCCGCTTGGTCCGGGGCCGGGCCGCGGAAGCAGCAGTCTAAGCAGAGATGCCCAGACTTCCCTCACCCCAGACACTTCCTCCAGCTCTTCAAGGGGGATCCCGAGGCGTTCCCAGGCCAGCCGAGAGACGTAGTCTCTGCAGCATGTCCTGGGTCATATCTGATTTTCTAAAATTAATATCTCCACTAGTAACTTTCTTGCAACCAAATTTCGATTCCATGTAGTATTAATATAGTTCTGTCATATGTAAAACTTATTTGATGATAAATAAGAAAATTCGTGACACAGAACTCGCTACATATCGCTCCAACGCAAAGCCACCTTGACTGTATGACTGTATATTCCCAGAAACTATTATTTACATGAATATATAGTGCAGTTATAATTAAGATTTCTTTGATGTTCATACATTTTTTACCATACTTTCCGGACTGTAAGGCGCACTTAAAATCCTGGCTGACTGTTTTGTTTCGCTTAATGCGCTTTATAATCTGGTGCGCCTTATAGACCCGTAAATACAGTACAAATTATAATTGCAATTTGAACCGAAACCAGTGAAAAATGAGCAAAAAAACACGTGCAAAGAACGGGGGGGATGAAACAGGAGAAAACTTAAATCATTTATGACCATAAATGTATTTGGAGCAGAGCTGTAGAATTTAGCAGGGAATTTAATAGAGGCTTTCGCAGGACTTTATGAATATGTATTTACTCAGTCACACACCAAGTATCAGGTTTCTTCTGGTATAGGGGCTTACCAGGGAGAAGAAAAGAGGAACTGATTGGTGTCTTTAGTATTTCACTTCACACTTCTCATTGAATAACTGTGAACTTTTTGCTTGGCTAGTTCTAACTCACACTTCATCACACCCAGTAAAGGTTAACCTAGATTTACTCAGGTATTTTTGTCTGCACAAATAAGGAAGTACTGAGAGACTGCTAATTAAGTTAATCTGTTTTGTCTTTTTAAATGTAATTGCTAAAAAATAGCAAAACATGACCATCAAAAGTTCATACTATTGTGGACAGACCTCTTAATATATCTTGTTTTGTCAGGGTAATACTCTTAAACCCAGATATATTCCATTCATAAGTACCATCTTGATATCATGGAGAAAAGCCAGAAATGTTCACATTTGAGAAACTTTTTGCTTGATAAAGGACTTTTATTAGCCCATCCAAACTGTTGCCCATTACATTTTGCCTTATTTCTCCTATGTACATATATTGATGTTTGCCATCACATTTTATTTAGCAAGTAAGCAAATTGGTTCTTTTGTTTGTGTTTTTGCTGTTTGATCAGTCAGATCTAGCTTATTGATTTCCATTTATATGAATGTCCTGTCCTTCCCTGTCTCCTCCCCCACATTTAGAGAACCTGGCATGTTCAAAAGTATCGAGGTAGGCTGAAAGTAAAACACTTCACTTTCTCTTGTACTTGGACTTCAAATTGTTTGGGTAACGATCTCCACTTCCTCCTAGCTTCATCAAGGGGAAATAACATCATAGGTTAACCCTAACCTAACCCTGCTGATAAAACTTCAGTAAGAATTTAAACGCCAGATTTATAGTTGCAGTGTTTGTAGTTCACAATTTTCTGTTGTGACAGCAATAAGGCAGAGACAGACACATGAATATTGACATTTTTACTAGGAAATGGAGCAGATGTTTACATATAGAGACATAATCACAGTAATACTTTGAAAAGCCTACATGCTGCTCATCATTTACAAACTAGCCATGAAATCAAGATAAGATAGATCAAGATAGTTGTAGTTTTATGGCAGTAAACATTAGATACATTCTTCAGTAATAAATGCACATTTCTTTTTGGCTCTAGCCATTTATCTGATAAGATACCACACCGCAAAATAAATGGCTGATGGTCACAAACACGATGTACCATGAAAAGCACACACGAGGCAAACTGTGATACAGGATGCTGTGATGTGCTTCAAATGTTACCCTGAGCACACAGTCTTACAGGTCCTTGGATTTTCAAGGTATATCTAACCCATCTAACACCCGACAATCACAAAAACACACCACTGAGGGGTCAGACAGGTTTGTTGCAATCAGAATATTATTCATGGGCTTTCGTTTCCAAAGAGTACTTTGAAAACATCACTGAGTATGGCAGAATACTGCAAACATTACAATACAACACTTTAACTCAACCTTCATCTAGATAGTGGGTGTCAGAGTCCAACTAAGAGTTTGACAGATGAGTTAGTCGGTGGTAACGGAGTGTGTGTGTGTGTGTCTTTTCAAAACTGAGACAAAGGAAAGTGTGCTTGAAGACACACTGGCACTGTAACCATATGTGGTAACACAAAAATACAGAGAAAAGTAAACCATTCTATCTAATCAGAGCACTTTAACAATCTTTTCATCCTTTTTAGATCCTGAGTGAAAATGATAAAAAGGTTTGCATCTGCAACCTTTGAACCTGGTATATAAACACCATCAAACAGAAGAGTGTGAAACATTATTTGAGCATTGAGTCATCAGTGACACATTCTTTTTGTCATAAGCATTGATAGTCTGAAACACCAAGTATCGGCCGTGTGATGAGATGAGACAACCACAGATTATATACTATTAGCCCCAGTCCCTTTAACAATACTCTACTACATCCCCATCTACAACGATTATAGAGGAAAAAATACAATAATAGTGGAACATTTTCTTCACATCATATATCTTGGCAAGTTATGTTAAAGAGGAGAAAATATCACCGCAGTGGGTGCATGGAAAGTGAACAAAGTATAAGACTCAAAAATCTTGTAAATCTCAATCTTAACTGTTTCCCATCACTTGCAATTATGTTGTCATTGTGGCTGTAATAATGAAAGTTAAAAAAAAAAAAGAGAGAGAGAAACCAGATGAAGACATTCCTAAACCCATTTTACTTTGGCCTCCTTGTCCTGTACTTCACATCATAAGGATGAGCATTCAGCCTCTGCTTCATCTTGAACAATCACTCCTCGACTCCTTCCAATCAATCTGAAGTATTCCCTGAGTTTTCAGATTGGTAATTCCTGAGATGAGTCTAAGAGTGGAGGTATTTTTCTTTTCAACCAGAAACAGACTATATGTTATGTATGAAAATCAAAAAAAAAAAAAGTATAGAATATAAAACATATATTCAAAAGAGATTAAACAGAATATAAAAAATTAATGCATCTTACACAGGATTAGTGCAGAGTAACATTGCATTGGTTTTGGCATAGATCGATAGGAATAACAATGAGACTCCTCTGAAAGGCTCATTGTGCACAAAATAAAGACAAAAAAAAAAACTCATACAAGGCAAAGAAAATAAAACAAACTCACAGTTTACGTCAGTCCTCAATAGTATGTATCTGTACAGTATGTACTGTATATTGTTACTCTTGTGTCCATACTGCATTGAATTATTGTTTAGGACAATGACAATGATTTATCAAGCACATATGTACAAAGTAATACAAGTACCTGGATGATAAAAGTGTGTTACCCAAATATATTCACAAGTCACGTGGAGCTCTGAATGACGTGGCGGTTTTTGGATGTCTACTAGAACATTCATTGCTGAGAGGCTTCAACAGGAGCAGAAGGAGGAGTGGCAGCACTCTTGGATGAAAATAAATAAGTAGTATGATATTTCTTTTAAAAAGGCTTTAGAATAATTTTACATATATATTAATTGGGTGTCAAAGTCTTGTCAGCTTCTCCTGTAAAACGGGAGTAAAATGCTGATTAGCTAGCTAGTTCTACATACTCCTCCGTGCAGGCTTGGTGTTCCTGAACTATTACCCTACTAAAGGTCATAGGGAGGTAATGTCTTAAATAACTACCTAGAAAAGGATATTAACTAAAACACCAGCCTTCCCACTGGCAACGGCATGGCTGATTCTGCCTCATTTTATTCAAGTATCAAGAGGAGAGCTAGCTGGATCCCTCAGTAACTCAGTCTAGTTCAAGTATCTTATGAGAAGTGATGATGTTATATGTATTGGGTTTAGTATCACATTAGCTGGAATTCTATCAAATCCAAATTGAGGTAATTATAAAAAGCTGCAGCACTTCACATGGTAACCAATAAACGCATGCTGTAGATGCAAAGTTGCTTGCAGCTCCCAGACAGGTTAAGGAGTGACTCAGCACCAGGCTGAAAAGCAGTGGTTTATAGATGTTTAAAAAGCCTGACTGCATCGACTCTAGTATTCTGTCTTTCCCTGCCAAAACACTCGTGACTTAACCACTCATGGGTCAGTGAAAACAAGATTTTCAGGGAGTGTTAAAGTCATAGGCATATTACAGCTAATGCCAATGCTGTGTGAACACTGTAGTGCAAGAAGGATTTGATTTAATCCCAACTCAAAATCACAGTCCAAAGCTGTATTCTGAGAGTATTTGGTTTACCACAGTTAGAATGACAGTTTTAGTAGCAGACCAAACATGCACAAATGAGGTACACCGTGCACCTTTAGACAGCCAGCAAAATGCTGGATGAAAAGTAATGAAATGACAAAAAGAAAAATTCTAACTCTGACCAAAAGCTTGAAATCACTTGTGGTCTGACATTCATTTGGCCCCAGGAAAACTGGATGGTCAACTGCAATATTGGCAGATGCCAATACATTGCCTATAGCTATACCCTAAAACCCGTCCCATGTGTTTTCACGAACCCTCCCGCTCCCCATGCGATATGCAACATTCATTACAGAGGTACTAACTGTCACGTCTCTGCCTGGTCGGATAGTGAGGTGTAACAATCAGGAAGTAGACTAAACGTTAAGGCAGCAAAATGTAGCTCTATACTAAACCCACTGACTATTATATAAAAAACAGAAGAGGTATATTGCCCAAGGGAGAGGCCCAGTATCACATAAAAGAAAATACAGATTCTACAAAAACTCATCATGGTAACCTGTTAGATGGCATTGCTCACTACAATCTCAAACTCCTCAAAAACAGCAGTGATTCAAACATTTTGAAAGCGTCCTGAGTGCAATAATACAGCAGTATTCCTGAGTGTTACACCAAATGAAAATGAACATAACAAAACAAAAAGGAAACTTTCTTCATATGCATTTTTTTAACCTGAGGTAGTTCCAAAAGCAGCTTCAACAGGTGGAAGGGGTGTGTCCCATCTCTCCATCAAAGCAGTTTGATTGGCCTCTGTGCTTCCCCGGCGTCAGTGTTGCCCAATCTCTCCTTTAATCGGAGGTCTCGGGAGGCGGTGCCAAGGGACTGTGCTCCTCCTCATCTCCTTTTGAGGGGGATGGTTTTCCCTGAGAACCTGGTGAGGATTGCTGTGCTTTGATTGGGCAGTTGGCAACCATGTGGTCAACGCTCTGGCAGAAATGGCACTTCTTAGGCTGGGGTGGTAGTTTGCACTCTTTGGCGTGGTGGTCCAGGCCTCCGCAGTTGTAGCACCTACAGAAGTAGGGAGCATTTAGTCAGGTTTAACGTGAGCTTAAATGTGCAATAACTTTTTTTTTGACCACTTGGGGGCAGCGGAAAGAAGCTTTGAACACAGCGATATAACAGTTGCTTATTCACACATATCAACCAGGGTATTTCTAATTTGGTATCCACTTATTCCTGGAGAAAAAAGCTGCCTCTCAACTGCTAAATAGTTAAACATGTTATCCATCGTAGGCAGATTAAAACTTTAAACACTGTACACAAGACCTGTGCATGTTTACGTGTGGTCCATCGTCATATATTATATTGAACCCCCTGGCTTAAAACCAAGTTGTGATGTAATCTTTAACTCAAACTTCAAACTGACCACTGAAAAAAACTTTCCTCCTTCAGCAGATAAGTATCAGGTGTGAAACTATATTGAGACATAATTGTCTCAGTGAGGGTGAAGCATCCAAATGAAGATACCACTCAATTTTGAGTGATATTACACCTGTGTGCCACTAGATGGCAACATTTCACCTGGAATGACTTGAGGGTGCATTTGGCCATTCACCTCAGCAAGGGCATTCCAGGTCACACCACATCGCTTGATGGATGGATGAACACACCAGGTTGGAACATCTCAAAAGATGCCATAATGTTTCTTTGATGATAATAACTTACAGCCAAATTAAATCAAATGTTCTTACTGGCAAGCCTCTGCGCATGCAGGTATTTCTGGAAGGCTTGATTATTCAAGTGGGGCTCCCATTTTTCCATGTGTGTTGTGTGCTAACTGTGGCCCAACTTCTTTCAAGGTATCATGAACAGCTTGTCCTATTTGTCAGTTTGTCACCGTCAAAAGCTTCCTGCTGGACTCTGTTGTGTCAAAGTAAAAACAGCCGTTTCATCGGCATTGAACTTTAGAAACGAATGCCATGAGGGGTCAGCAGAAGCCATCAGGGGTGCCATCGGCTGCCTCTGTTCAAACACCAGCTATAGAATGGCCACGCGTGCAGGGGCGGGAGACAGATGGGTGGTGGGCGTGAGGCGGTCAGTCCATGCCACTGCAGGCCTCCAGTCGCCATTGTAGCAGCAGATGAGGTTTGGACGGGGCGGCTGCTGAGGGGTCAGTGTGGCTTTGTGGTGGTGGCTGTTTGGTGGGGGCGGGGGTGGTGGTGTCAAGGTCTAAACCGTCACATCACAGAAGCCCCCTACATCAGCATCCATCAGGAGGCAAGTGGAGGAAAGGGGAAGTGGTCCCTTTTGTCCAAAAAAGCAGCAGTAATGACCTCTGAACCCTGCACCCCCCCCCCTTCACCCTACCCTCCGCCCTCTCCTCAGTTCTCTAACCCCCAATCCCAGCCCCCAGCCCTCTTGCATTTACTCATACACCGTTGCCATGACAACAATGACCTTTCACCCCCTTGCCCGGGCTCTTACATCTGTTATCAATTAAATGGACAGGAGCTTTTTCCCCACCCTCAGTCATATGTACACACACGCACACACTCACTAAGGTGGTCTATAAAATGTAGACTGGAAAAACAGCCAGGAAAGAAACGGTGCACTCTCTCCTGCCCTGATGATACCTGACTGTTGGTCATAAATATGATCAATCAATCATACATGAACCAATAAAGCACAGTCCAGTGTCGCATGATGCAATATGCTTCAGGGGGAGCAGTACCTTATCAATGGATCAGTGCGGTCTAGGGAGAGTTATTGAACCACAGCGGGCCTCCCAGGACTCTTTGAGGCGGTAATGATCTCGATTCTCACACTGGCTACTCTCTGGCTCTAATCACAACTGACAGGAGGGTGAAGATGATACACCTCTAACCCCTTCATATATTGATATTCAAAGAGTTAGCAAAAAAAAAAAAAACGAACAGAAAAACAAGCCCCTCTTGGTTCTCACATTGTTGCCTATGCACAAAACCCCTGAATCCTCAGAGGAAAGGTTTCATGAATTTAAAAATGTATTTGCAGTTTTGGGCTTTTTTTGTAACTTCAGGACCTGAACTGGTTGAAAGAACAGTTATTTGTACCAGTTAGATATAAAAATCATGCTAAAAAACACCACTTTGGTAGTAAAAAGGAATATCATTCTGAAGGCTATCTCTCACATTTTACTACATTTAAATTCCCTCAGTGAAACGCCTCCTTCTCTTCAGAAGAGACAGTCTTGGAACAACCAAGAAACTAGATCGCTGTTTCTGTTATGCAAAGTGTGATTCTTTCGATTTACTAGTTTGCTTTTGGAGTTACCAATCACATTTGGTAGAAGAGGTTTAGGAAGAAAAAGAGAGAGATTTGGTGGGTGTGAATTCACCAGGGGCCAGCAGATTTAAACAGTTATTGATCCAGGTCACACGGCAAGCCTGCTGGTGTGACCCTTGCTAGGGTTGGTGGTGGGGGTTGGGGTCGAGGAAGAGGAAGAGGAAGGAAAATGGGGAGAGGCTAAAACACCACTGTAGACCTGATGCAAACTGGACACAACAATGACTGAGGATGACTGAGAAATAAAGCTTCTAATGTAGAAAGGTGCATGATCAGTTGCTGCCCAATCTCCTCATCTCCTAATTTGTTGAAACTGAAATTGAGAATTTGGGTGTTACTTTCTTGGCTAAATAAACCATTTGGGAAACCATTCTGTTATCTGTTACCTGTTTTTTCATAGGACAGTGACATTATATCAGGTGTAACATCTGCTATGGCTCCGAGTTCTATTATGCAAATCACCTTTTAGATACAAACTCAAGGGTGTGGGACACTCGGCATATTGGACTGTTTTTGATTTTGGTTGCAGAGCCAGCATTAATTTGATCTGAGCATTCTCCAGCTTTTAGCAAAAAAACAAAATAAGGGGTGTGTGTCAGTGTCACAGTCAGTGGAGATAAAAAAAATAATATTCAGTCTAAACCTGATAAGAAGCGAACATTTTAAATGCCTTTCCTTCTTTCTCAGGTCATCCCAGCTTACCTGTCTCCCTTTGAACGGCGCTTCTGGACCTTCTTGCCTTTGGGCCTCCTTTCGCTGCCAACACAGTGAATGCCACCTGGTCCGGTAACCCGCTGCGATTCCAGGCCCTTTGAAGACTTCTTGAAGGTAAACTCGACCGCCTCGCCTTCCTTCAAGCTCCGGAAGCCCTCCATGTGCAACTTGCTCTGAAAGGTGTCATAGGAAGAAGGATTCGGCAAAAATTATTGTTTGGTGTTTGGGGATTTCCAATTTTATAATGACTTGGGTTTTCTTGAGCCTTAATAAGACAGGAAGAGTCAAACCACAGAGGGATGAATCAATCCCCATCACAGTCATACAGCAGCTCATTCTTAGTGGGATATATAATGATGATTTCAAACCTGCAATATTACACAACCAAATCACCTCCTCATTGAATCTGTGGATACTTCGGCCCCTGAAAACAACCCCCGCTCATTATTCACTGTGTGATAAAATCAGAGGCTGATAACACTTATCAGGTATTTGGTATTTTAAGGTGATCATATCTCGCTTAATAAACAAACAAGCACCGGTCCGTTTGCACAGACTCTGCCCTACATAAAAAAAGGCACTGTGGCCTTAATGCTGCTTTTGTCTTTTTTTTGTTGCTGTGTTTGAGTGGTAAACCTGATGAGGATAACCTTCAACCCATCCCCCCCCTCTGGAGGAACAGCATTCCACACTGCTGCCCCCACCCCATCCCTCTTCCCACCCACATCACAAAGCTCCACTAACACACTGACCACCACCACTGACCCTAAACTACAGGATGCAGAGGTTAGCACTGTGGTTGGGGGTGGGGTGAGAAGCCAGCGCGGCTTCTCTGGGACGTTGGGGGTCAGGGTGACATTCCTTGGATAGTTGTTTGGCAGAAAGACGCAGAAGATAAAATTTGAGGGAAAGCACAAATGACTGATATTTCCCTTTGATATGAGTGCTGGACTGTGACAGCATTTCTTTTGTGGGAAGAACATGATGGTTTCATTATGCAGCGTGTTTGATGAACAACAACATCGCAGAGGCGTGTTAGCTTGATTAAACGACAATTGGCCAACAATAGAACTGGAGGTTTTGAGTATGCTGAGAGCAAACACTAACAGAGCCCCCAGCTTAGCCACATCCAGGAGGTTCCTCTTATTGAAACCAGCGTCGCGCCAGCAAACATTTCCGATTCCACAGAGAAGAAAAAAAGAGACATGAAGGAAGGGAAGGTGTGGTGCGGTTTTGAGGACAAACCCCAGAGACTGGCTAACACAACATGGGAAACCCCTCTCTAAAATTCCCTTGGTGGGACTGAGAGATTACCTTGTCACGACTACAGCAGACTGTTGACACAGGAAGAAAGATCCATGATGTAGCAGGTTTGTTTTCATAGACATTAATCCCAATGGCGTTCTTTCATTTTGGAGAAAAGTTTGTCAACACTCTGCGTTTGCCAAAGCCAGCAAGAATTAAACTGAGCTTGTCAAAGCAAAGTCTGGGGCCTCTTTTAAGGCAAAAACAACAGGAGAAGCCCTTAAGACAGGTTATCATTTAAAAGATACAAGTTGTCAATCTCAAAGACGCAGCTTTAGATTAACCAGCCAATAAAGGAAACTTCACTTCTCAAAATTTATGGTTGAATCCTTGTGGATGTTTCTGGTGAGCTGCAAACCAGGGACACCCTCTGCAGTTAAAAACCCTAACCCTAATCCCAAACAAAAACAAACAAAAGCACCATCTCGTGTAATCCTGCGACACTCATTCACAGTTTGAGCATCTGCTGCGAAGCCCTGAGCAGAGGAATAACACGACTGGTGAGCCATGACATTTGAGTGGCAACGTGGACGTCCGCAGAGCCTCCAATCCCATCAGGCCTCTCCGGCCTGGTGACCGTTAACCCACTTCCTCTCCCATGTGTGACCTCCCCCACCCCCATAACGGACCCTCACCAGCCACATGCCCTGCGTCAGGTTCTCCACACGCATGCAAGCGGGCGCAAACACACACACACACAGGTACAGCTCGGGGCAGGGGTTTAAACTTCATCGACCTTATATTGGGGCATTATTAGTCGTGCCTACTGTAAACTCTGTCCAAATGTGTGTGTGTGGAAGCCAAGTGAGGCAGAGAAAGACATCAGAGCAGCGAGGGACAATAGCAGGGCTGCTGCTGAGACAAAAAGGGGCTCGGTCACGGCCGAGGGGTGCTTCATTCGGATGCATGGCTCCATTGTCCACCTGCACAAAGGCCGGTGGACCCTGGGAGTTAATTTTCCTTGACACGCGGCCACTAATTTTAGGGTTGAGGCCCTTTACGTTGCCATAACCCCCATACATCCATCAGTGGCACGTGTGTGTCTAACTTTTCTAGTGACAGAGGGAAATAAGTCATTGGTTATGCATTTCTTGAGGATAAAACGAAAGCACTACAACATTTATCCCTCAGCATGAGCTTCCTTAGGTGGAACAACAATTGACTTGTTTTAAGCAGCTGCATATAATGGCAGTTGACCCCATACTTAAAGTAAAACCACCAAATTCCTTTGTATTTTCTTTTAAATCTCCATAACCATCCGAGCATCAAACTGCAAGTTTCCGGCCCCAGCTGCACTCATGTTTTTGGTTTGCAGTATGATTAATCATGTACCAACTTCCTGTGTATAGTCAAACAATATCTCAGTTACAACGGCTGCACAGAACAATCAAATCTCTCTATATGCATCATCATGAGCAGAAAGCGGACAGCAGAAAAACAGAAACGAGTAAGCGCCGACCGATTCTGCAAACTGGCTTCAGCCAAGTGTGGAACATACACGCCTCTGAGAATACAATGTGGCTGATAGACAGACTTTGCTTGCTATAAATCCACCCATTTAAAAGTTTCACCTGCGAGAAAAGAGGACTTGCACTGTGGTTGGTCAAACGTCTCCACAGCAGGAGGTCTTGGGATGGTGTGGATGAGGGAATTTATCTAAAGGGGGGGGGGGCAGCAAAGTACCTTTAATCACTTTATGACAGGAACCTTGAGGTGAATGAGCAGCTAGTGGGGACTCTTCTCATTCACATGCTAAGCCTTTACCTTATCAGACAGCAGTGGAGGCGCTCACTCAAATGAGAAGTAGGAGGGAAGCGTGCATCCCCCCCACCCCGCCTCTATACCTCCCACTCCTCCACTCACATGTATATGAAAAGGTGAATGGAGGTTTTGGTCTTCTTTCATCTCCTCAGACTAAGAGAGGAGAGACTGGAGAATGCAAAATGTGTTTCATAAAGAAATCTAAAAGACAACAGCAGCACAAAATGCTAAATCTTAAAGCGGTTGTGGAATATTTTATGCTTAAAAAGATCATTAGTCAATATTTGGATTGGATTTTCATGCAGCTCGCACACTGATCCATATGCATCTTTAGGCGTCGATGTCATCAACCTCGTTAAAAAGGAGTTCGCTCTGAGCACACTTTTATTTCTCCATCAGGCACAGCAGTTTGGGGGGGGGGGGGGGGGGGGGGGGGGGGGGGGGGGGGGGGGGGGGGGGGGGGGGGGGGGGGGGGGGG
>JBAJHX010000036.1:14973896-15033228 GCA_037176925.1 Amniataba percoides
CCCCACCAATACTTCTCTCCGCTCGTATACCCCACCTTTGTAAAAAAGGTTTTTCTTCTGAACAACTTTGTGCTTCCCCCGAGGAAAGAGAGTTCAACCCCCCCCCCCCCCCCCCCCGAAGAGAGATAGAGAGAAAAAAAAAACCACGAGGGAGGCCCGCAGCTCTCCTCCGGGCTGCAACACGTGTTCCCCTGAGGGAGAAACACCCACCACACCGAGAGACAAAAAAACAAAAAACATCTGATCAGCTCATCAAGTTAAATGAACCTCCATTAAAAACATAAAAAATGTAGAGTCAATTCTCCAGCTTTTGATTCACTTTGTAGTTCAACATCTTTCTCTGTTGCTGAGTTGCTGATTAACGTTAGAAGGGGTTTTTTTTTGGGGGGGGGGGTGGTAAATGAATGAAGTTATATTGGAAACAGGTGCTCTGATCTCACAACAGCTTTTTAAAGAAATGTCACTTGATTTGGTGGAATTCCTCTGCAGACGCATGAATGATTTTAAAGGAGGAGGAAGGGGGGCAAATTTTGATAGTTCCACTTTCACCCCCCCACCCCCCTGATCCTTCTCTCTCTCTCTCACACACACACACTCATCCTACCTGATGCACGAACACATCCACCGCCTCGTCCAGCTCCGCTCCCTCTCGGCTGGTCATGGACAGGAAGCCGAAGCCCATTCGCACGTTGAACCATTTGCACACTCCGGCCCCGCGGAAAGACTGAGAGTCCTCCTCGGTGCTCGGCCCCTCGTCCTCCTCGGTCTTACACACTCCTGCAGCGAAAAGCCAATGAGAACACACTAACACACAAAAAAAATATAACTGCATTTTTTTGCAAATGCTGTAAAAATAAAGCAAAAAGCGTATGCAAAAAAAATTATTTTGAATTGTATTTTGAATAAAATAATTTAAAAAAGACAACTTTCTGCTCTCTCTCGCGCAGCTGCATCATCAATCAATAGGAATCAATGAAACGAGCACACCGGGAACGAGCTCGGGCTTTGCCTAATTCTGGATATACAGCAATTAAACGACACCTCTAATTTTTACAAAATCATCTGAGCAACAGAGCGACGCGTTACACCTCGAGTTTGCGCAAAAAAATGAAAAAAAAGAATGAAATGAAGAGATCTCTTGAGAGCGAGTAATCGCAGTGAAAGACGCTCCTCACGTGCGCGAACAATGCGCGTTAAAAAAACAACAAAAACAAAAAATGTTCACTCCGATCAGACAGACAGAAGTTCCCACAGCCGGACAGCTTCATCAACTTTAAAACAAAAAATGTGCGGCTCGTTTCGATACTCCACCTGGGAAGTCCTGGTTAGAAACGGAGCCCATGTCTTCACCTCTGCCTTGAGTCAGAATCAGCACTCAAGATACAGTATCCTCTCTCTCTCTCTCTCTTTTTTTTAAGCCCTCAAACTGGGTAATCCTCGCAGATGACCACTTTCATGCAAAATGCTGTGAAACGCAGAAACAGCGCAGCGAGAGGGAAAGCGGGAGAGGGAGGTAAACAAAAGGGGGCTGGCAACCTATTCCCCCTAAACAATGAGGACTGAAGGGGGGGGGGGGTCACTGGGTAGGGTTTTTTTTTTTGCTGAAGAACACCCCCTTCTCCAAAGAAAAAAAAAGTCTACCAAAAAAAAAAAAAACAATGCGAGGACACACAGAAAGCTCTTGAGATGACTCCCAACATACCTTCTGCCATGTTCACAGCTCCCAGTGTTCACCGCTGCCTGCCTGTCTCCCTTTGAAACACACACTCTCTCCTCTGTGTGTGTGTGTGTCTGTGTGTCCTGCAGCTCTGTCGGCCATCAATACAAATGACCATCTCTCCACCAACCATCATTAAAAAAAAAAAAAAAAAAACACCCCCAAACTCTCGGTCACGTCCACGTGATTCACAATTACAGTCCCCAAGGACGGACTGTATAATGAGGGATGGAGGGGCCCAAAATGTGGGAACTGAGCTCATGACAAAAAAAAAAAACCAAAACAAAACAAAACAAAAAAAACCCCCAATAATATTGTTTCATTTTCATTTCACATAATATTGTTATGATATTTCCAACAACACTTGGGTTCACTGACTGTACTATTTTTGTCATTATACCACTGAATGGGTTTCTTGGGGGGGTTTATTTGGGCAAACCTGCATTTATTCAAATCTTACTTTACAAAAAGGGTTGAATTATGACTTTAAAATTGGGTTGAATAGAATAGTTTGCTTTATCTCCTTTAAAAAAAACTCTTCTACTCATGCACACAAAGAGACAACAGGAAGCAGATAAACCTGAAGTGCCTGTTTTAAAACATCCAGTTAGATGTTTAGGTCGATTTTGGTTTAACTCAGGTGTTTTTTGTTTTTGTTTTTTTTTTAGTTTTCTATTTGGACTCAAGTGTGCATTTTAATTTGGTGAGACTGACTTATTATAAACGAAGCCACATCCCATTTTGTTTTGAGTCATGTGTCGTTGGTGAGTCAGTCAGCTGCAGTCCTCACATGCAAAGTGGAAAAAAAAGAGGGTTGCAATGGATTTTAGTGTTTTTCTTCCTGCAGCAGCAGATGAAGAAGAGCTGAACCCGTTCAAACAAGCCAGCAGGAGAGTTTGAAAGCAGAAAAAAACGAAAGTGGACTTGAAGTGGACTTTTTTTGTTGTTTTTTGGGCAGCAGGATGAAAACAAGCCAAGCTGGCCTAACGAATTCACGGATCGATATTGATTGATCACAACACGTTAAGACGTTGACTCGTGTCCTTGTGGAGTGATGGATGAATCAGAGACAGAGGAAAGTGATCTTTTAACAAAGCTGAGCCAGGCCAAAGCCCAAATAAGTCAAAGATAACTAAATGAGCTGTTTCACAATAAAGGATCGAAACGAAACAATCATCATTTAAAAACAAGATAGAATAAAAATGTGCATAGCAAAATAGTATAAAAATGTACAATTAATTCATTGCAGATATATAGATAAAGAGATATAATAAAGAAAGAGCTAAATAAAATAAAATAAAATCTTAACCTAACCACACATGAAGAAATATTTGAGTAAAAGAGGAGTCTAATTTATTTCTTAAAATGTTTCGATTTGTGTGTTTGAGTGAATATTTCAGGTTAATCTTTTGAAGTGTTCCTGTGTAGATGAAAAGGCTGATGGATGTTTCAGAAGCGACCTGTCAGTTTCATCTTAACACCCACAACGACCCCTTGTGGGCCCGCGAACCACGAACGGAAACAACCCACAACAGCAAGAGATCCCAAAAATGACAGCAGCACGGATCAGAGGAAGATAAGAAACAGAAAAAAAAAAAACCTTCAGTGTTCTTATAATCAGGATTTTCGTTAGATCTGATTGTAACTAAAGTGTTGCAGCTGGCAAGATGAACATTTAAACAAGCTGCATCCAGATACACACAACACCAATTTGATCTGAATGAAAGAATATAACCTGGGATTTTATTTCATTAGCATAATTTTATTATTTTATCATCATCTTAATTTAGTGATAATTATTTTCGTTTAATTGCTTTAGAAAATGAGATGTTTACATGTAAAATGATAAAATTACAAAACTGTCTTAGTTTTAGGATTTTTTCTCCCTTGATTATTTTTCAATCTGGAAAATTATCTACTAATATTTTCCTATTAAAGAATCTCCTGGTTTTGCTGACGTTTTAAATGGATTTCGGATGAAATAACCTAAAATGTTATTGTTTTAATCAGTTTAAATTTTAATTGAAATTTACTAAGATTTATTGATGCCTATATAAAGGCTTATTTGTCGTTGATGGGGAAACCTGACGAACAGATGTAGTGTCACAGTTTTTCAGTGGCACTAAAAAGCTTTTAAAAACCAACTTTATAAACTTTAAAAACTTTCACTTTAATATTGTTTTTCACTTTAATACTGTTATCAGAATTACTTTAAGAAATCATTAACTTTTTAAACTTTTAATAGTCACCAAACTTTCTAACAAATTTCGACAATGCATGCTTAACGTGTGTACTAAACTTTACTGCATTTGAGACATGATTTGATGTTTATTTTTTAATCATTATCATTTTATTTTAAATAGCTTCTGAGACAAGATCGGTTCATGCCCAAACTGATGAGGTGAGGAGGCAGCAGGTCAGATCATTTCCAGCTCAGTGTCTGCACATTGTTGGACTCTGGACTCCAGCCAAAAAGTTAATGGACTGAAAAAGTGTCTGTCTCTTGTTCTGACGTTACATCAATACATAAAGTGCATCACTGCTTTTAAACCATCACACAACATTTATTCTTCCCTTTATGTTAACGAAAGCAAACAGCGTAAATTTCCAGCAAACAAATCAAAGCTGCTTTATTGGTTCAGACTTTGTTATGATAAATACAGTTATCTGGATCCAAAACTAATAGCCTAAAATAAAAAAAAAGAATGCGCAAAAAAGTCGCTTATTCATTAAACTTTTTCCCTTGTTTTCCTTCCAACTACAAATATCTCACGATCCTCCTGACTTGTTTTTTAAGCAGGTGTCAGAAAAGTTACCTCACTAACGACAGCGAGTGGCGCAATTACCCGCGGTCCCTGAAGGCAGCACGGTGACGTCCCGCTGCCTTCTGCGAAACGACCAGCAGAGGTCAGTGTGACCCTGAACGCATCGCGCCGCCTCAGAGCTCATCAGGAGTGTGAACTTTAAAATCAGTATTGATCCCGAGTGCGGGGCAGAGAGGGAGCAGCACACAGACTCTGTGATGACTCATGCTGCTGTTTTTTTCTTTGATCTCTAATGCTGATGTGCAGTTCACGATGATGTTTATTTCTACCTGCAGCCATGCCAGGGACCAGAGGAGTCCTGCCTCTGAAATCCCAGAACTGACCCCCCCTCCTCCCTCCACCTCCTCCCTCCAGACACCATCACACTCCGCACCTCAGCTGTCCGGTGTCAGGTGGAGCTGTGGGAGCCAGCTGGTGTTGTTTTTTTTATTTCAGCGGGAACACGTCAGCTGGTCCATTATTCCCTCCAGGAGCTGATGGAAGAGTGTCAGACAGGGCAGGCGGATCTTTTTCTCTCTCTCTCTCTCTCCTTCCTTCTCTCTTTTGACGCCTCTGCAGCCGGAGGAGCGCAGCATGAGGCTGCAGGCGGAGAAAGTCACAGAGCTCCCGGACAGCCTCCTCAGGTAGTCTCCTGCGGCCGGACTGCAAACATGTAGCCACTTTCTTCTTCTTCTACATCTGTTTCTTTTTTCTTTTTCTTCTTTTTGAAACTCGTGAATTCAGAGGGATGCGCAGTTGGCGAGATGCGACACTTTGAAGAGAAGCTCTGAAGCTGTGAGGAGGATCTGAGGCAGAGAGGCTCTTTCTTTCTTTCTTTCTTTCTTTCTTTCTTTCTTTCTTTCTTTCTTTCTTTCTTTCTTTCTCTCTGTCTGTCTGTCAGTCTGTGCTCTCTCTCACACACACACACACTGTCAGATCATGGCTCGGCTGAGGAGGAAGGCTTGCATCGCGCTCTTCCTCTTCGCGCTCTTCGTCTTCGGGACTCTGATGGGTCTGAGGACTCTGAAGCCCTCTGACGGCTTCTCGGACTTGGCTCCGGGCTTGGAGCTGCTGCCGATGATCGCGGGCAGGGTGGACCGGCGCTCCGTGTCCCGGGTCTCCACCGCCTCTCCGGGTCAAGCCCGGCCGGCCGACGACGGCGACGCCAAGCCGGTCCTGTCCAACTCCGGCCCCGAGGGGACCGTCTTCTACGACGTGCACATTTTCTACTACACCTGGTACGGCACCCCGCACATGGACGGCAAGTACATCCACTGGGACCACATCCTGGTTCCGCACTGGGACCCCAAAATCGCCTCCAGCTACCCGAGGGGCAGACACATGCCGCCCGAGGACGTCGGCTCCAGCTTCTACCCCGAACTGAACCCGTACAGCTCCAGAGACCCGGACGTGTTGGAGTCCCACATGGAGCAGATCGGAGCCTCTGCGGCAGGTGCGGTTCAGTGTGTGTGTGTGTGTGTGTGTGGGTTCAGGCTGATTTTCTGTCCTGGAGAGAGATAGAGGAAATAAGAAAAAGAGCTGAGTGTTGCTTTTTTGTGCTCAGCAGCTACACAGAAATGCAGCCTGTATTATTAAAAAAAAAAAAAAACT
This sequence comes from Amniataba percoides, assembly GCA_037176925.1. Lineage (NCBI taxonomy): Eukaryota > Metazoa > Chordata > Actinopteri > Centrarchiformes > Terapontidae > Amniataba > Amniataba percoides. Next base: position 14,980,029 of record JBAJHX010000036.1, read on the forward strand.
GCCTCCTTTTCACTTGAGGGGTCATTTTCAGCACCACTCATCTTGTGGACAGCTCCCTGCGCGCTCAGCTCCCAGCAAACATCTGACAGAGAGAAATTTCAGATCTCTTTAAAAGATCTCAGTTCAACTTCTGAAGTCTACATTTGAAGCAGAGTACTTTTCTTGCAATCACCTTTAAAAAAAGTGATTCAGGAAATATCAGAGAGAGGTTTAATGTGGTGTGGACTTTACTTCCATCAGAGCTTGGTGATATAGTTAAAAACAAACAGAATATTAAGTATGTATTTAAAGAAATTAATATGGTAAAGACCACATCTGAAATCTGCTTTTCATCAGAAGAAGGAAAAGTTTTTATAAACTAATGTTGTCTGGTTTGGTTCAGATTATTTTTAATGGACAGAATGAGGTGAAACAGTAACACCATATGGTGATAGCAGCAGAGTGAGAGACAAAGAAGGCAACTGCACATAGCGTCCAAGAAACAACACACTCGAAGTCAGGCAACCGACAATTAATAATATACAGATTCAATCAAAACAATGGCAAAAGTAACAAAAAAGAATTTGATAATAAAGCTTTCAGATCTTAAGGGGATGATCTAAAAGTGATGAAATGATCTAAAGCCGTGTCTCCAGTTAAGATGGATTCTGCAATGTAGTCACACAATACATGTAAAAGAAGAGATTTACTATATCAAACAGTCATCTGGCTCTAACATCTCTTATCTCTTTTCTGTGAACTTCAGGACTGGATCAATTTTCTGGACATCCAATAAAATATTAAAAGGCATGTTGCTGGTCTTTTCCAAAAACTTGTGTGGCTTCCCTAAAAGACGGCAGAGTCCTGCAGCCTGGTGTCGAGTAACCGCCCGCTGTGTCCGGCCGTCAGCAGCCTACACTTGATAGGCCCTGATGTTTCTGTCCTGCGGCGCGGTTTGTTACTGTACACCATCCGGAATGATGAGCAAACCATCCGACCCTTTGAAACCTCGCCGCCTTGACAGATGGATCACGGGAGTGCCGCCTCACAGTGCTTAGTTAAAACAATCCATTCAATTAGACACCACAGGCAGCCAAACTCTAAGTAGTTCCACTTGGCTTGATGACTGATTCTCCACCACTCCACAGAGGCACATAAATAAAATGAATAGCCGAAGCCATATTCTTAATACGGGCCGACATTGTTGGGTATTGTAATCTAATAGTCCCCACAGCTCCACGGCAAGCGGACATGAGTTTAATGAATTAGCTCTGAGTGCATAGCCAATGTGCCAGATCTTCTCTGGTGCCAGGCGCCGCTGTGGCTGATATGACGCTGTTTCTCAGCCAGCATCAGAGCATGAGGAAGCATTTCTCTACTAGAATATATGAGCTGTCACACACTTGAGCTGCCACTAAAACAAGATACAACAAATGGCCCAAAGATGACAGGTGCATATTCATCCACCAGGCACAGCATGTGGATGATGGGCAGGTAGGCATTCAGATAGGAACTCTCCTACACACAGTCATTGACAGACTACTGAGCAGGTCAGGGAGACACAGGGACAGAATCTGAAGGGAATATCAGCAAATCAACTTCAAAATGACCACAGAGAAATTAAATGCCTGCAAAATCACCATAGGGCTGCACAAAGCAACCGCAGGGAGACACAAAACAACAACAAAATAACCACAAAGACACAGAAAATGATCACAGAGAGATGCAAAACAACAACAACCACATGACTACAAATGACCACACATACACTAGATGACTACATAACCACCATAAAGTCATACAAACCCACAAGAAGACACAAAATAACAACAAGTGGAGGTAAAACAACCACAAATCAGTACAAAGAGACACAAAAAGACCACAAAGATACACAAAACAACCACAAAGAGACACACAAAACCACAAAGAGATGCAAAACTTTGAGGAGAATATACCCAAATGACCACAATGACACAGGAAACAACTATAAAGGCTCATCTTTGTGGTATCCTGCTCCTATTCTCCTTAATAGGTGGGGTGAGATGGCTTTTACATTGCTGTGCCTGAGGACGTTGTCTTATAATCTGTCCGTGCATAAAGCATCTTGCCACAAACCTTACCGGCATCTGTCTGAGTCCTGTAAAATACATGTTGTAATTACCCTAATGGATTACCAGAGCAGAAATTCTACAGTGTGCTCAGTGAGAGAACAACTGACTGTGTTCGTTCTTTGGTCTCAAATGGGTAAAAATGTGCAGAGGGCCGTGTGAAAGCCTCACTGTGTGATTAATGAAAGCCAAAGTTTTCCAGCAGGCATTTCTCCCCACAGGATTGTCAGCGTTTCTTATAATCGGCATGAAATCCATACATCATTTTCAACAGTGCGTAAGACAATGCTTTTAGAGATTCATGTGCATTTGGGACAGAGATTCTAACCAGTGTCCTTGGTCCAGGTTGGATAGTCAGACTTTTCTGTATGTGCCTACAGGGGTTCTGGTGCTGTCCTGGTACCCTCCCGGCCTGGCTGATGATAATGGGGAACCCACTGAGGATTTGGTACCAGCTGTACTGGATGCTGCATATAGACACAACCTCAAGGTAAAAGGCATCAGCACATTTTGAGTGTGTGTGTAAAACTGTGTAAGGAATGGTGGAGCAAGGACTTAAATCTATTCACCCACATTTTTTCCTTTTGTTGCAGGACAATGAGGGTTGATTGTTCAGTGATTTGTCCATTTTAACTTAGCAGCTATTGACAGAAGAGTTGTTTTTCTTGATTAATAAGTGTATTGGTTTTTCAGTAGGTGTTATTTTTTTCCTCTTGTCACTTATTTAAACAGACTGATCCCATTCAAACAAACAATGTTGACTTCTGATAAAACAAAACTAATAATACATTTGAAATGAAACTAAACATCAGCTAAGTCCTGACACCATTAAGAATAGAAGCACTTACCATAATGTTTAAAATAATCTGCAAGGAACAATCAATGTAATTACCTTTTGCAGATTGTTGCGAGTGGCAGGAGCAGGTAACATAAAGGCTTTCTTTACCTTCTCTGTCCGTCCACTAGAGTCAGAGAGAAGAACGATACATCTTGTGACCCGAGATAATGATTGCGAGATCAATACATATGTGGGGTTATGAATGTAATTAGCCCAAATGTCTTTGTAAATGACTTAGTCGATGTGGACAAATATTTCCATATTTCCTGGCACAGCAGCAATTTGGTTTCCTGGCGTGCTGTTATAAACAGCCCAAAGTTCGACACCACTGGGCTGATTTAGTAATATACAACAAATCAGTATAATCTAAAAAACACAACCTAATCTGCAGTCTTTAGTTCCTTCACAAGGTTTCCAACATGTTTCTTAAAAGACAGACATTCATGACACCAAATACCTATATATTTATATAAAGGATACTTATTGTCTCCCCCTGTCCAAGATGTATGTACACTTTCTGCTACTATGAGAAACATCTGCCTAGTTTTATATGCCTGTGTCTTTGAAGTTGCTTTGTTATTCAGGTCATGTTAATAAGTTAACGGGAAGTCAGATGGATTTCATTCAAGAGTCTTCTTCTGCTCTAACTGACTGAGTTTTGAACTGTATTTAAGAAGTGTATGTAGTGTATCAGGGAGACAATACCCACAGCAACACAACACATCATCATCCGCATACTGATGTTGAAAATTGTCTATGCATTAACAGATTACTTATGTTGGCTAACTGTGTAAACCAACTCTGCAGAGATGTACCCATTGTTTTATTTCTGAACGGTTGTCAGAATATAAATGAAGTGGAGGTTTGAGGTGTAAATACGATTGTCTGTCCTTTATCTCAACATCCATTCATCTCACTAAGAGCACGGTGACACCAGAGCTACAAAGGGTTTATTGATGCTTCACAGAGGTGAGCATGGAGCTTAGCGCTGCTCAGGATAGTAACCTCAAACCAGCCATTGTGTGCTGTGGTGAGTTACACCCAGAAGTGGCAGTTTCTTTTTGTCACAGGAGAGTAACAGATTGAGAGCCGTTGAACTTGCACTGCTGCCTCCTATAAAGCTGTCTGTGCTGCTCAGGGATTTGACTCCAGATGTTCGCAGCTGCAGTGACATCTCTGGCTTTGGAGAGAAATAAAAAGAAAAAAACAGGTCAAAGAGCTGCCTCTGCTGCTGGATCAGTTGTTCAGTGAGGCCTGAATGTGCTCGGGAGCACATCAGCAGGGTGGAGAGGTGGGAGTTAGCATAACGACATGACCGATTACCAATTAGGTTGGAAAACGGCATGTTGAAGGAAAATGAATGTCCGTGGTGGTCCCTCTGCCTCCGGTCACCATATCGAAGGCTTATTAAACTTTTACAGGGAACGCTTGCTCGTCATGCGATACAGTCCATGTCAGATGAGATAGACAGAGATAGAGAGGAAGGGTAAAGACAGATGAGCGACAGTATACTTGATGGCATCCCTTTCATCTTTGTTTATTTCTAAAAAATGAGTTTGTGAGATGGAAACATCATGTGTTCATGTGCTGACATGCATATTAAAAGCTACTCAGAGGCCAAAATGAGCTTTCTGTCTGTATAAATTTGAAATGACATCTAAGAGAGACAGGCTCGTAAGAGTTTTCCTGTGTCAAAGCAGGTACCATTAAAAATGCACCAAGAGCATTTACACAACACACCACATTAAGTAAAGCCAGCTGACATGCCAGGGGGATAGGAAGCAGATAAAAGCACCAGCATTACTTTAAGATTTGATTTGAGTTACTATGATTTTTAGAGTTGGAGCAATGGGTTGATTAATTTGATGATTGTCAGAAAATTTTGCAGTTGTTTTTTAGTCAAATATAGAGAAAAAATGTCTTTTTTGTCTGTTTTTTTCTGAGGTCTAGAATTTCAAATATAAGGATTTCCTTTTTAAAATATATATTCAAATGTCATTGTAAACTGGTTTTGGCCTTTTGTTCCAATTTGAAGATGTCACCTGGGAAGTTGCTTCTACTTTTGTTGATATACTAATTTAGAAAATAACAATATGGTTATTGGTGCCATGGTTACATTTGAAGATGTAATTTTACGTTCCCACTGAGGGATGTACCTATGGTACAATAAAGGATTAAATATAAAAAACTAGTTGTATTTACAACTCACTTAAGTCCCCATCAAGGTTAATTACAAAGCTTAAAGGATCATTATTGCAACTTGGTTTATCATCATGCCAGTGTTTGTATCCTAATGAGAAGATAAAGATCATTTATTTCCCATCCCCTGTGTAAACAACTCTGATGAGAAGAAGGAGGTTTGTCAGGCCAGTCTGTCAGACTCGATATCACACTTGTTTATTCTGCTGTTTAGCTGCAAGCGACGAAATAATGCATCTCTGCGAGGGCAAGACAAGAGCGCCGGGATTAGACATGCAACACTGAGCTGATGAGGTTTTACACATAATGCTTTCAGGAGATAAGCTAATAGATTTAATTTAATGCCATGCTTTATTGTCATCGGTGACCCGACGAGCATGACATTTTCATAAAAAGCGAGGAGTGGAGTGTGTGTGGAAGAAGAGACGATGATGTGCCTTCTATAAATCAACAGAACTATCTAAGTGTAACACGACAGAAGTGCTTCTTCGAGCAGAGAAATCCTTGGAATAAAATAATTCTGTGTAGCAGCATGTTGAGTGCAGTGTTTCCAAGCATCCTCTTCCTGCTCTCTTTGTTTTGTATGAACTGCTCCCTCTCCTTGCAGAAGGACATTTATCTTTGGAGTGCGTCTTCTAGCACTGATTTAAACAAAATGCTGACAGAGTAAAGAACTTTGACTCTCATCGTTTGGAACTCTAAAGCAACAACTTTAAGTAACGCCTGTGCTCTTTTCTACTCAAAGAGAGGCTAAAAAAAAGGGAGGGAAGCCCATGAGGAGAACAGATGGTCTCACAGGAGTAGTGGCGACAGCCCAAATTGTATCAGATCAGGATGCTGGAAACACATATCTGCAGTCTGCCTTTAGTAGCAAAGTGGCTACCAGCCAGTCTGAGAAAATTCTTGTGACAATACAGGAGCAATTTTGTTTTGAAACACCAGGTCCTCAGAGAGTCTGTGTAATCACATAGAAATAGTGTTATATCACAGAGAAAGAGGAACAGATGATACAGAGATAAGGCAAAGACAGCAAACACCAGAAAAATGAACTCACAGAGATCTCATGCATGTATATAGAACATTAACTGACTTAATTTTTATTCCGGAGCAGCGTCTGCGGATCGCAGCACTCATGCTTGACACTAATGCTCTGTCAAGCACTAACTACTTGACAGAGCAATCCAAGACAACACCAAGACAATGAGTCTTTTCAGAAGTTTACTGTAGCTCAATGAGGCATGAGTTATGGCATTAACCTTAAGATTCATGGCCGGATTAACCTATGAGGGGTGCTCGACAAAAATGTTGGGCCAACACTGGACCGTAAAATGACGGTTGTAATTCAGATGGCTTAAGATGATGTATTCAAAAGCTTGTTTTAAACAAACATCTATTAAAAATCCAAAGATATTCAGTTTATTGTCATGTTTGATTCAAGAAGAATTGTTTATTCATTTTCAGCTAATCAGCTAATAGATTCATCAATTAATCAACTAACCATTGCATTTCTAATAATTCGTGAGAGCATCTTTATCCTCAGTGATGAATGTATTTCTGAGTAGTACAGAATATTTGGGCGGGATTTAGTTACAAGATAGAAATTCTTCAGATCGGATTGGAGCACTTGAAGTTGTAGTGAGCTGTGGGGGTGTAGAGGACTGTAGCCCTCCACTAACACCTGCATCAGTTTGTGAGCCACTGAAAACAGGCATAAAAAGCAAAAGCAAAATTATATATCATCTAAATACCCGTTTTTAATTTGGGTATTCGTTCTAACACACACTGATATTGTGCCTGAACATTTAGCACAAGCAGTACACATATGTACCATTTACTGCTTTACTGTCCATTAATTTGCCCTTAGAGGTACTTTAATAAGACTGTAGCCCTATGTGGCTCCGTGTAGCTCCCCCGCAAACTTTGCCTGGTTGGAAATGCAGCATTGTCAAAACTGGAGAGGTTGCGTGCACCGACAGTAGTATATGGACCTTACTATAGGAGATATATGGTAAATGACATATTTAACATTTAGTTAAAATGGAGATGAATGGAGACCGGTGCAAAGCTACCTATTCGATAACAATTTCAACTTCCATCATACTGGTAATACCACACCACACAGCTAAAAACACACTGACCCCTCTTTGGGTGAAGCTGCACAAGACAGCAATGTACTTTTTTCATTATATAAGGTGAACAGTATTTCAGCAGCACCCACACACAGCTCGTGTGTCGTGTATTTTTCACAGCCGAGTTGGAGAGCAGATCACATGGAGCCTCCGAAGCGGCGCCGCTGCTGCTGCTGCTGCTCGACCTCAGCTTGAAGAGGAGCTGAAATAGTCCTTCTGCCCAGGGGAGGATGGGGGTGGCTCAGTGGGGACAGGGTCGGGGGTGGGGAGGGGATTTGAAGCAGGGTGCGGGAGGGGAAATGTGCATCACGGGTCCCATGACTCAGTTTGCCTCTCTGAACAATCTGCACCCTGAGGGGCTGTAAAAGTTGTATCCTGTAAGTAGGCCATGTAGCTGCATGTACTCGGGGGGAATAAAGCCCATGAGCGCCCTGTGATGGCGTCGGCCGCACTTTCTTGCCACACAGAATAGCTACATGCGGTCTTACATGACCCACCGCACAATATTTTGCATGTCCACTGGCTTTGACCACAGAGTGAAACTGACACTCTTGTGTACAGAAATGCTCAGCTTTGTTGAATTTGATCTAATTGTTATAAAAATCTAGACCTTTTATCTCTCTGTTGGCCCATACCCCTCCCTTAGTGATTTCTGCATGAGATGGCACTAAATTTGTCTCTGCTCAGCATAAATCATGCTGGGGTTGTTCCAGGCCCATGCTGTCAATGTTTATGAGGTATTAAAATGCATTGACTCTGTCTCATTTGCTTCTAAATTACCACAAAGTAATGGCCGAGTGTGTTTGGAGAATGAGCTGAGTTTTCTAGTGGTCTGCATTCTGCTACAGTGAACAGGAGATCATAACGCCCCCCCCCTCGCTCTGTGGATGATAATTATGCGTCTTTGCATCCTCTAGTGCCTCACAGTTTCACTTCACTGAGAGTTATGGCTTCACAAACTCTCCAGGTTATGATTTACTTAGATGGCTGTGATCTGTCCCCCTCTTGTCTTTCATCAAATTTATATTTTTCCCAGCGAAGTGCATCTTACACCATCAAAATTAATGTTTTAATGCACATAAAAGCACTTATAGCACTTAAAGCATCTCCATTTGTAGCACAAGTGGTACTGTTTTCTTGCCTCTGGCGGACAGTTTATTTGTAGATGTTTGCAGTTTGAAACAGCCTGCAAGGCTTAAGACTATTCCAAATGTCACTTTAATCCATTAGTACACTTATGGTCAATGTCATAGTGACACACTCAGTGCTGCCAAGAGCCCTTTTTCCTCAGGCCCATGCTTACAGTAGAGCCTCCCTATAGTAAACAATATAACAGACGCATCATTACGAAATCCATCTAACAAAGATTAAATGTGGCAAAGAAAAATGGAAAATGTTGCTTTTCATCACTGTAAACTTCTTACAATTTTCTGTCAGTGACACTCCTCTAGCACCATCATCAGGCTGCATTTTGTATAATTTATATGTAATATGTTAAAGGACAAACACTTGCAAAACTAATGATAATCTAATGATGATCCCAGAAGCCCAAGTTGTTCTTTGTGATTAATGCTAAAAACATAATAACACTGTAAACTAAAAACATGCATACTGAGCTAAATATGAACTATATCAAGGTTCTCAAGAATCATACACCACCCTGTCGGCCACGTCAGCCTTGTGGAGCTAACTCGGTGACATCTTACATCCACTTAGCTGCTGTTGGCCTCCATCATCTTAAAAAGCCATTTTCCTTCACATTGTTCCCCTTGGGTGTCCACTGCTGAAAGAGAAAGTGTTTCACTTGGATCATACATTATTCAAAGTCGCTGAATTCTCTGGTTCTGCCCTAAAATGTTCAACTTAAGCTCTTTTTGTGTACGTGTCACTTCAGGCCGATTGTTCCTCTGTCGCTTTTGTTCATCAGCATCAAATGCTGAGCCATTAACCAAGCGCTACAAAAGTCTCCAGTGGGGCACCACTTAGGGTGAAACACATCTCCCACCGAGTGACAGATTTTTGTCATGAAAACAAAACGCTTCCTTTTTCTGCAGTCTCATCGAGTCCAAATGGATCTGCTCGGATGACTAACTGTGGTGTGCTGTACCAAAGTCAGCATTATACTCTTTTATTCATAGGTTTTTAAAAGACTCGTAAACAAGCGTCTCTAACCAGATGCCTCATGTCATACTATGCTTTAGGGCCACACAAGGTCGAAATGGTGCATGACTAACTTGTTTTGCGCTAATGAATCAGCTGAACTTTTTTTCCATTTTCTTTTTTTGAGGAGGAATCAGCTGTGACGGCCTTTAACAGTAATGTAAAATGCATGACACTGAGCCATTTTCTGCTTGTTGACTTCTCCATCCTCTCACCTCAGAAACGGAATGTTCATTTCAAGTCAGTAATTGCGAAGGTCATCTGTGAGTGCTGTCTGTGGCAACTGTTTTTTTAATGGCTGTGATATGACAAATGGAAACCAACAAGGCGTGTGTCTTTCTGCATGTTTTCCTAGGTCACGTTTCACATCCAGCCGTACAGAGGACGAAACGACCAGAGTGTTCATGACAACATCAAGTACATCATTGACAGGTGATGCACTCGTCTTGCTGCAAAGAAGAAACCATTAAGATTTCATGCACAGCCGAAAGAACAGTAGTTACAAAACTGAAATAATTTTATGAAGCATTTTGGATTATATAAGGCCAGTTTCGTGACTTATGAATGAGCTTTTGAAGCAAAAGCTATTTTTCTAACTTTTAGTATCAAGAAACACCTGTCAAGTACATACAAACTTAAAAGCCCTGAAAAATTAACTAATTTAAACAAAAGATGGCGAACAAGTCTTCATATTTTGCCTCATTATCCCTGGTTATAAGATAGCCATGATTGGTGTGGTGGTGTACCACAATTTAGTCATAATTTTCTCTTGTCCAACATGTTTTTGTCTCTATGAATTATTTCTGGGTTTCCATCAAATTTGCTCTGAGCAGTCATGGTACCCAGAGGATAAATCAAAATGTTTCTTAAACCACTTCTAAAGTTCTAATAAAAAAAAAAAAGACATTCCACCACGTTTTAAGCTGATACAGTGAACATATTTATAATGTATACATCTCTGGGTGTTATAGAGAAACATTATAATTTATTTTGACTTGTGTTTTTAGCCACCTGGAAAATGAGAGTCCAATATTAACTCTGCTTTTAGCTGTTTTTGGTCTCCACCGACTCCTGAGGGAAATGAAAATATTCTCCATGTTTTGTGCAACATTTTATCAACATTTCTTCAAAGTTCAGCCCAATATATATGGTCTTTTTAGATACTTCTGGATTTCTAGTAGAATTCACAATAATAACCTCTGTGGCTTTGAATAATATTTGGCAACAGAACAAGAGTTTGAAATGACTTGTTAAGGAGTTTAAATGCACTCAGGTCAAATTATCACTTGTTCCCAAGAAATATGATAAATATGCCAGAAAACATACTGATTCATTCCCGCTTTACAGGTACGGTGACCATGGGGCCTTCTACAAGTTCACTTCCAGCACAGGGAAGAGTCTTCCTCTATTTTACATCTACGACTCCTACCTAACTCCACCAGAGTCCTGGTCTGAGTTTTTGACTCCCACCGGCTCCCACAGTGTGCGCGGCTCAGCCTACGACTCCATCTTCATTGCCCTGATTGTGGAGGAGCGCCACAAGCACGACATCCTCGCAGGGGGCTTCGATGGCATGTACACATACTTTGCTTCCAACGGTTTCTCCTTTGGCTCCTCCCACCAGAACTGGAAAGCCATCAAAGCTTTTTGCGACGGCAACAACCTCCTCTTCATCCCCAGCGTTGGACCTGGTTATATCGACACCAGCATCCGGCCATGGAACAACCACAACATGCGCAACAGGGTGAACGGTCGTTACTATGAGACGGCCCTGCAGGCGGCGCTCAATGTCAGGCCGGAGATCGTCACCATCACGTCTTTTAACGAATGGCACGAGGGGACGCAGATAGAGAGGGCGGTGCCTAAAAAAACTGTGACCCGTGTGTACTTGGACTATCAGCCACATGGGCCAGATCACTACCTGGAGCTGACCCGCCGCTGGGCGGAGCAGTTCAACAAAGAGAAGGAGCAGTGGCTCATGTGAGCTTTAATCAGACTGACTCCAAATGTGCGGACACACGAAAGGAGAAGAAATAAAGCATCAGTATAGATTCGAATCGACTTATAGGTGAAGCAACATTAAAGGTTTGCTCTTGGGCATTTGTTCTTCCATTGACACTTCCAAAATGCTTCGTCTCTGTTCACATAATGCAACTTCATCTCAAACACGCTCTCTATCTGTGGGACTCCTGCCTGACATTCATATTCACAAATACTACGTGTTAACATTACCGCTGAGTACAATAGCAAAACACTTATGGTTTTGCTTTCATCCACACGAAGCTCTCAAACAGAATGAGACACTAACGTTGATCTTCTTGTTACAGCGGTTCATAGGCCACATTAAAGTGGCCACAACAAAGTGTTTTAAAAGCATGAAGTAAGCATACGGTGGTACTAGTGAAGGTAAATTGTTTTTTAAGCCGTTGTATTTTCATGATGATACTTAACAAACGGTCACAAATTTACCCATCATCCAATTTATTAATGTTCAATTGTTGTTTAATTGTCATCTGTTTAGTTTGTACAAAAACAGAAGCGGAAAGATGATGATGTGTTTTTATAAAGAGGTTGTGTGCTGGACTATTTATTGGACAGGTACAGTGACTTTTTGGATTCTACGCTGGAAATGTCATACTTCTTATCTAGCTACCTCTCAGCAAAGAAAGTGAATCCTTTCATTTCCACAAGATGTCAAACTATTGCTTGCAAATAGCAAAATGTTTATGGTTTCGTTGGTAAAACACTTTTAAAGCATCTTTAGGTGCAGTAAAAGTATATTAGTTGGTGAGTGAAATAAAATACCTTCAAGTGTTAATATACTAATAGCATGCAGATCAGCACTTCTCCTTCAGTGTCAGAATTTGTCATCTATTTGTTAAGTACAGGAACCAAGAAAGGCCATGATGAACTTGGCCTCAAGACTGTGAAAACATAATATTCACAGATCTACCATCAGAATTTTGATGCAATTTCCTTATGATGGGCACACGTCACCATCTTGCACACGTTGCCATCTTCGAGTTTATGAAAACCTGGTACCAGGTACTTTCAGAATAAAAGTATGCTCTTTGATGTTTCTTTGGGTAGGAAGGGCACTTCTGAGTGGTTCTGGTTTTTCCCTTGTTTTTTTATTTTTTATTTTTTAAAAAACGCTTCTGATCTGAATCTTGATTTCACACTCTGTTAAGAATCAATTATGAGTAAAAAACCTAAAAATAAAAAGACAGTGCATCTCCAACAGCTTCTTATACATGAATAAGACTGTGATACTGGAAAAAAAACTTTTATTGTGGCTGTTCAGAGGTTGTACGACCAATTGAAACAAGTTTACAGTAGGTGATGAGTATTTTTTAAAATAAAGTTTTTTAACATGCAAGTGGGCAGATAAATTTCATATCTGCTTGGTCCACATGCTAACCAACCCAACTGATATATTATAGTATTTCCCAACTTGTTAATGTAATGTAGTTTAAGCTACAACATAAAAAAAAAAGAATTCTCTGACCAATTGCAGTGCAAGCATCACACTGTTAAACTGACACGTGGATAAAATAAATACAGGGGATTCATAATTTAATAAAAAATAGCTCTGGACATAAACCATTTAATGTACAGTCTTTTTCCTGTTCTTTATTTTAACACATACTATTATTCAGACCATAAAATAGGTTCCTACTGCTCTTCTACTATGACACTAAACATTATGGAAAGGCAAAATCGAAACTTACTGATTGTATTCTCAGTTCAGCCACATAACTTTGACAATACAAAAAGAGAGGGGGAAAAAAATCCCATACGATATAGCTAACCTGAGAACTGTGAGAAGACATTTAAAATCCAAATAATCACTTAATAGTCGCAAAGTAAGGCAGAAAATATAGTAATTTTAAGAAAAGGTTGCTCCAGACCCTTCAGCAGCCTCCTGAATGACATCAGCTGTCAGTGGTTTGATGCTCAAGTTGTTCCTGAGTTCCTTGATCTCTCGCAGGGAACAACCATTTCTTCCCTGCAGATGCCAGAAAGGGTTCTTCTTCTTGGAGTCTGAGGGAAGTCCTGGGGTCAAAGCTGGTTGTGCGTCTCAGCATGCGTTGTGGAGTGTGGAGAGTTCAAAAGGTCATTCCTCCCCCAGGTCTGCCGACAGCCCATATTTGTTCTCCAGCACGTCAACCGTAGAAGAAAGGGCGCTGAAAAGAGAATTACAGTCATTTCTCGTTTGACGTCTTCATCAGAATTAACAAGGTTTGGGGGCGAAGTGGGCAAAACACCACTGATTACTGTCAGAGCCTTTAAATATGCTGTCTGCACCGCTTGACTACATTTTGTTTGCTTGTTTGCAGGAGATTCCCCAATCGTAGCAGGTGCTGCAGGAGGCTCATCCTCCCACTGGTGAACTAAAATCTGATGATGCTGCTGCTTGTGGAGAGCACAGCAGTAACCCGAAAACACTGGCAGGTGCTTGATGCGGGTGGATCTCTTAAAAAAAAAACCCACTGCTGAATTCTGACATGTATATTCCCTTCCTCCTGAGTCGTGATGTAAACAGGAAACCTGAGGGTTCGGTCACGTTATGCTTCAGTCCCGCGTACAGTCGCTCCAGTTCATTTTACTTGAAACTTGTACGACTGCCAAATCTGAGACGGTGCATCCTGTATTCCAGTGCGATCCTCAGAGTATACCGTTTTACCACTTGGTACGCGAAAATATCAACCACATCATTTCATACAAACAGGAAATTACATAACATGTGTGACACCGGCTGTCAGTCAAACAGCGACTTTGTAGAGCTGCTGTCGATTAAGATTCACAGTGAGACATCAAAACACTTCTTCCAGAATATTCTCTGTCAGTAAGCATCAACCATTACCTTTGAATGTTGCATTATGGGAGACTGGTGCGCATCAACTTCACATTTATGATTTGAATTAACTTTATTTGGTCACTTTTCCCCACACACAGCATATTAAAACCCTTGCAGAATCAGCATGTGTTATTATTATATCATTATTTGATTTGTAGTTAGACTTGACGGTGTAGTTTTGTATCATATTATGCTATCAGGTGACAATCTGCAGATTCACACTCTCACACACACCTTTTACAGATCGTTCAGATCAATACTTATTTATGACAGACATCTGAACCATTGCAGCCTCTTTCGCAGGAGTGTTCTGTTGCATGGAAGTACGAAGCAACCTTTACCATATTCATTTAAAGACATGATAAAAAGAAAAAGAAAAAAAAAGATTTTTCTTTGCTAAAATTCGTTTGCTCCTGTAATACGTTTGTGAATATTATTATAATAATATGGACACAACAGTAACGTCAAGCAGTAACAAGAATCGTGAACTCACCAGCCGGGTCTGATGATGCGGTATTTGCCAAGAACCGATAGGTTGACCACTGTTGATCCGAGGCGGCTCTGGTCTCCTATCGGCCCTCCATCCACCACCACAGCTAGTTTGGGCCAGAGCTCCTGAAACTCCTTCAGAGGATAGAATAGCATTAAAGATGAAAACGTCTAAAAAACACCTTTCCAACCTGAAAAAAAAACAAAAAAAAATCTCAGCTTGTCAGGTGTTATTTCCTTTTCCCTCGTTTCTTCACTTACGTGTACGGCCACAGTGCTGGTGTGCGAGCTGATGTTGGCGCTGGTGAGAGCGAGCGGTTCGCCGCACATCTGGCAGAGGCGTCTCATGAAGTCGTGGTCTGGGATACGTACGCCCACGAGCTGAGCGCCAGACGTGTAAACAACAGATAATTAACGGTCATTAATAAACTCTTTGATGCTTTACTTCCAGCACTGCCCTGTTAAAGGCAGGTAGGGGGACTTACTGAAGTGAAGGGGTTGAGGTCTGTGTTCAGTGTTTCGGATCTTTCGAACACCAGAGTGACGGGTCCGGGCAGCAGGTCGCCTAACAACGCTTTAGTTACCGTCACCTTACAGTACCTGTCCGTGGAAGCAGAAGCAAGCCATGTTTAGACTGAGCAGTGCTTTTAAAGCTGGTACAGTGAGTTTCAGATAAAGATTCAGACAGTATTGGAGAGATCAGCACTGTAAGTCTGATGGTTTATTTTTAAATTCAGGATGTTATCATTTGACAGTCTGCTTCATCTCCTCTGTATCATTTGGTGATTTACATACAAATGCTTTTATCTTTTTTTTTTTTTTTTTAAACAAATTACCTGGCAAATTAATTCAAGACTACTGAGATATTTCTGTGACAGCAGGTGTGCCTGTCAGTGGGAATGTAAAGTGTGTGCCTGCCTCCTCTGCGTGTGACTAATCTGTTTATCACGACTTCATTTGTAGAGAGAAACCATCACACTAAATTCACACTAAAACACTGATAGCAAAATGGGACCGGATCAGAGTCATCATCTCATTCTGGTGGTAAAACAGCGCATGCACGCACGCGCACACACACACACACACACACACTTACTTATAGATGTCCTGTATTTCTCCAACACATATAGCCAGCGGCTTCTGTCCATTTCGTCCCTTGATGTCGTAGGTTCTGCGGATGGCGTCAGAACTCTGGGCCAGGCATGCCAGGCCATAGATGGTGTCTGTGGGCACGGCGACCACGTGGCCCTCCTTCAGAGCCTTCGCCGTGCAACTCAGGATTTCAGCACCATCTGCAGTTCAAAAGCAAAGAGGGTCAATGATACATCCAACTCATATTTTCATTAACGCTTTTAAACTGTTTTTTTGGCAGAGATAAACAAGCTGAGGTGGGCAAAAACAAATCTTATTGCTCGAGATTTGTATGTAAAGGCCTCTTTAGTGATTCATACAATGTTGAGTTGCATTATGAGAAGTGTAGGATTCTGATGTTTTGGACTAAAAATCGGTAAAATCTCCACCTATAATGCATCATTTTTACCATTCTTGCTAAATTTTCCTCTGAGTCAGCTACATTTATTCTAACTATACTTACATTCATATTAAGACACACAAGTACACTAAATCAATATTTGTGTTACATCATGCATCTACTTCACTATATTTCAGAAGGATCTGTGCCTTCTCCTCCATTACACTACTCTAAATCAGATTAGATGACTAGATGCTTTGAATAAGTACGTTTGCATGCAAAACACATGATGTTATAAATATAAATTTAACAGCGATAGCCTCTAACACACAAAGCTGTATACATGGAGCAGCTCATTAAAATTGTGCTTACATCAGCGATGTAACTCTGTAACTGGGCTGCTCTTCATAATGACTCACTTTAATGACCATTGTTCATCAAGTCCTTTCACTTACATTTACAACTATAAGATATGCGTATTTTATTTGAGTATTTCCATTCTGTGCCATTATAAATTTCAACTAAACTACATTTCAGGAGGCAAATATTACCCTCTTTACTCCACAATATTTATTTGATAACTGTAGTTACTGGTTACTTTGTAGATTTAGATTAATAATACAATATATCATCAGCAAATATATGGAAATCTAATATCATACATTAAGAAGGGACTGAATTGATCCCTGGAGAGCTAATTAAACTTTATAATATACATTAAAGTAGTAGAAATGAGCTCCCTCTTTATCTGCTGACACATGTTAAACAATAATTATAATTCTCATGTAATATTTATTATTCTGAAACAACATTTATTTAAAGCCCCAAATCATAAAACATTGTTTGCCTCAGAGAGCTTTACAATCTGTACAATTGTGGTGTCACAGCTGCACAGATTGTAAAGCTCGAACCAGGTCAGGAAAAACTTTTTCTGGGAAAAACAAAAGAAACTTGAAGAAGAGTCACAGATGAGGGATCCCTCTCCCGGAGACTGACAGACGTGCAATAGATCATATAGGTCATATATATATAGTTATACATGGGCCTTAATAACTTGTAGATATACTGAGTTCATGGGTTTTGGTCCATGTGTGAAGGTATCACATGTCATAGAAAAGGAGTCCATGAGTCCAGGTAAATCTGTTGATCTACTCATATGGAGCTCCGGGCCACTTGACCATCTCCCCACATTATTAATACTTAAAATACTAAATGATCAAACACTTTCAATTACATTTTTAACACAGAACTTGTACCCCTACACGGTGTTATTGCTGCTTTAATGTATGTTCAAGATCTGGGTGCTTCTTCCACCTCTGGTTAATACGGTAAACTAACAACAAAGGTATCTGAGTGTGAGCGGCTCCTGTCTGGGTGTGTGCAGGTTCATGTCAGACACGACAGGAAAATCAGGAAACTCCTGTGACACACTGCGATGTTTACCTCCCTCACTGCCAAACACAGTGAGGGACTGCAAGACTTTCTCCAGCAGACGGGCTCTTATAAACAAAAACACACTCTCCGATTGTCGCACTGCCTCCATGGAGACACGTGTTTTCGGTCTGACCTGCGTGGCCCTCCTGATGGAGCGACGGTCCGTTGCTGGTCTGCGGCAGCAAACGCAACACTTTGGTCTTCAGCTCTTTGCACATCCCCGCTGCGGCTGAACGCTGCGCTGCTCCGGGTCGGATCAATCCAGCAGCGACGCTACAGACCGGCCTCATGAAAGTTACACCCGTCTACCGTTCACAGCCGGGGAACATGTTGTTGCCTGATGAAATAACACAACACTTCCGGGTTACGCCCCGCCCTTAACTCAATGACGCCATCTTTCTTAAAGGGCCAGCAGCAGCAGCGCTTTTTTTCTTCAAACTAAATGTTAAAAATTTTTATAGCAGACAATCCAGACATATTTGCAATGAAGTTTCTGTGGTGTTCATATGTTTGTGGCTCAGTTAAAAAGCTGTAAATATTATAAATATTTTTTATTTCCAATCTCTTGTCCCAAAAAAAGCTCTTTCATGACAGAAAACCAGTTTGAAAACAGGAAATATTTAAATCTAATACAACACTCAAATGCTTCCCAACTCTTTCAACAGCTCCTTTCTTTTTCTTTTTTTAATGGACACTCCAGTCCTTTACATATTTTGTTGTTAAAAGTTTGGTATCACACAGTTTTACTATACAAATAGATAAACATTAAAGTCTGACATTTGAACTCCCAAAATAATGTATCTGTTATTTTGCAAATATATAATCATATCCAAGAAAGTATTTTCTGGCACTTTTTCAAACTTTCCTGCAGATACAGACATGCATTGACACACTGATGTCTGTGTGGCTGTATTAGTGACACCTGCCTCCTCATCTCTCATTAATTAGAAACATTTGAACCACCTGTAAGCGGCTGCTTAAAACAGAAACACACAACATGGAGATGCAGAGTTTATGTGTCAGCTCACATCTTCAGCCATGTCCTCTGACACAGGTAAGAAAACACACACTCTTTCAGCTTCCTTGTTGCATTTTGAACATTTCTCTGTTTATGACGTAGATGCAGGAGACAGCAGGAGCCTGCGGGCTGATGACGGCCCCTCACAGGTCACACAGGTCAGCTACTATCACAACTTTTTCCTCAATGGCTGTCTGAGCAAACTAACTTTGTGACCATGACACGTTTTGTCCCCTCAACAAGAACCTGGAGGATGTCGAGGACAGACTGGTGACAGTTTCCGAGAGGATCAACCTGTGTAACAGAGTCCTGGCTGACCTGAAGGATCTCAGTGATGTTCTGGTGGTGAGATCTTTCTCTCATCACTCATGACTTGCTGCACATTTTTCTTAAAAATCATTCACTTTGGTTTGTGTCCCGCAGAGAAAATCCCTCCAGGATGTGTCCTTACCGCTGCAGAAGTGACCAGAAATGGAGCAGTCTTTCTTTTCTTTTCTGTGTTAAGTTTTGTTATGTAATCGATACATTAAATCAATCAAATGAGAAAAGACTTCATTAAGCAGGAAACATTTCAGTGACAAGGATAAGATTTTATTAGTATTATATTGCTCTCAATTCAGAAAGTTATTTATTATAATACTTTTTACGAAACAAGCATAAGCAAACATTTTCACATTATACATTCTTTTAAAAAATACAAATCCTTAACAATTCCTCACTCTTTGGGTGTCAAGACATTCCTTTGGAAGCATATAGTTTTTCCCCTCTTGTTTTCTTGAAAAATATTGCCCATTTTGGAAAAAACTGAGATGGCAGAGATTCTTCCTGTGAATTTCCAAGAAAAAAAAAAAAAAAACACTGGCTGTACATTTGCAATCAAACAATGTGCTTCCAAACAAATGTCACCATCTGTGATTTTTGCTGACATTACCAATTCAGGTAAACCTTTCAGAAAGACAAAACCTGGGCCACAATTAAAAAAAAAAACTCTGCTTATTGACTTCAAAAACAATTTTTGCTAGATGTATGTTTTGACTTTAATTGGTGAAGATGAGCCAAACAGACTATTCACATGACAGATTTTAAATGAAAGGCTGAGATGATTACATTAATGAGGTGAGCCCAAAAGAAACAAAGGGTAAAAGGAGGGGGGGAAAAAAAAAGAAAGCTGCACACATTTGACCAAAAAATAATTCTTAAAACAGAATCAGTCATTTACTAAATACTCCTCCAAACAAATTGGTTTTACCCAAGAATGGCGGCGGGAACAGTATTCTGATGGACACAAAGCAAAGTCCAGATTCACACTGCTCCCAATCAAAACAATGAAATGCAATATAACGGGAGCTGAAAGAGCATGTTCAACATGTATGAACTGAAAAGGCAAACTCTGCCTCTGGAGTTCTGCATATAAGGTTGTAGCAGAATATCAATAATAAATGACCTTTTCGTCGGGAGTCAGTATTTTAAAATTGCGAATGCCACACTTAGAATTGCATAGTAGTGTTCGATGACAGTATGCACATATGGGAGTGTATATCGATGGTATGAGACTCCTGACAGTCATTTCACTGAGCGCTTCCACTGGGAATTAGTGGGTAAAAAAATTTTGGAATCTGACAGATTAGTAGAGACACTCTTGATATCTAATACTGCATATGTGGAATGACTTAGAGCACAATGTGTGCGACTGGAGTCTCTCAACTTCACTCTTAAGATTATGGCAAAATGGAACCAAAAAAAAAAACCAAAACAACAACATGCATGTCAATTTGGTTTGATCCTACAACTTTGGCCTAAAGTGTAGAATCATCACCTGCATTGGAGTTGTAGCAGATTTTTGTTTTTAGCAATGCTGCATATAGATGAGTGACTTTCTTGAGAAAAAACAAACAAAAAAAAGCTTTTCTGTCTCAGTGCTTTTGCCTTCCTGTGATCTGGTGCTGTGATCGCCTGAGACTCAGTGAAGATGAGCGTGTTGGCGTGACAATGGCAAGTCTGAAGCAGAGACTGTCAAGGCAAGGAGGCTCATAGAAGAGTTATGTTGTAAGGCCAAGTAGCTCTACACTCTAGTATACAGGGCATAATACCTTCGCTCTATCATCATTGCGTTGTGTCCCATGTGAAACAATACTGTTAAATTATACTCTGAGCAGGAGGCTATGCATTACATATATTTTGTTACTATGGGGACTGTACAAAAGCCCAGCTGCTATAAGAACTATTTAACTAAACACAGCAGAAAAAAAACCTCTTCGGCATAAATGTGACTGGGGGAGGAATGCAAGGATAGAAGGGATACATTAGCTCCAAACTCTGAGAGTTAGTAATTCAAAAGTCTATACAAAAATACAAATTCTAGAAGTTTCTCAAAGATGTTTTACACTAAAATGTACTGTATTTACACTGTCACCAGGACACCATCTTTTAAATGCTACTTTACAGCAGTTGTATACAAAAGTCTGTAGTGGTGCTGCACCTCAGATTACTCACTTTACAAGTTAGTGTGCAATAAACAGGGAAGAGTGCAGCAAAACGTAGGGCTACTGCAAGTGTGGGGCATCCGGTGAGAAAAAAAAACTGATATCTGAATAACAAATTAAGGGAACCAGGATCATTTATGACTTGATGCATCCCTGAGAGGGTCACAACCCTATAAAACATGGGATGTTGACAGCAGTTCCTGTTTCATTGTGGACAATTTTTGCAAACAAGCAGATCCTAGAGGATAATTTGCTTCAATGTGCAGTCTACTAGAGGTGCTCGAACTTGCTTTTAGCAATACCCATTACGTTCTTAAAAAAGGAAAGGGAAAAAAAAAGCAATTCAGTAACATAAAAACAGCTCAACTTAAAAATACAACAAGTGATTGGAATAAATTAATAATAGATTTCTCTGCTATCTTGAAGATAATATTACCAGTATAATGAAAGAATCGAGCATTAAATAAATTAACATGTACAAATTTAAATTAGTTTAAGTTATAGGCAACTTATTGATGTATTGACTTAATTTCACTTAAAAAACAGGCAGATCTGGTCACAGGTTCTTTTTCTCACTTAGTACATAACTGTCAAAGGAAGTAGAAAAGAATCATCACATTTTCTGGACTACACTAGTCTTCCTAGGAAACAAAAACAAAGAGGAAATCACTTCATATTGTGTGACAGCCATATGAGGGGCTACTGTGGCTGACCCCTTCAAATATCTGCGGGGAACGATGCTTGATAAGATGATAAAAAATTCCTCTAATATACAGTGCATTCTGGTCAGTTGGATACCAGCTTTAAGCATTTGTTCAGACCTGTGGTACAGTACAAGGATATACAGACAACGTTTTGTTGTCCCGCTCAGGTGCGTGACCTTCAAGCCAGGAAGTGGAACTCTCAAGTAATCAGTGCTTGGACGACACTCGTTTGTTTCCTTGGATCGATTCAGAGTGGATCTCGAGGGTTTTTATATACACTTTGATTATGTTTATAACAAAAGGATCTGCTGCCTTTTCCCTGCATTTAATAGCATTAACGTCGCTAAATCTCAATAAGCAAACTAATCCTGTTTTTTTTTTTTTTTCCAAACTCAACTACTGCAACTCTCAACAGAAAATAATATTCAGAGTTCGTGTATATATGTTGCGCAATGCCATACAGAACAGAATGCACTGCAGGTACAGGCGGGTTCGATGCACACACTATATAGGGAGAGAGGAGAGGCGTCGCTGTGGAGAGTGACTCGCAGTGTGGGTGGAAATTGATGGCTGTGGATGAGTGGGTGCAACACATGGTGCCAGACTCAGGAGGCAGCTCTTCTAAGGATTGCCATCGGTGGTCATGCTGAAGTCGTCGGAGACCAGCAGCAGAGCTTCGATGTTGGCAGCCGTCTCGGGGCTCTGCAGGGAGAGGAAGTCCGAGACATCCATATTGGCTAACCCATCAGACGAGGGGGGGTTGGCGGCAGTGCTGCTCACTATCGTGGAGAAAGTCTGAGCTGAGGAGGAGGTGGAAGAGCAAACGGAGGAGGAGGGGGCGTCCGGTCTCACCTCACCCACCTTGGGGGAAGACTCGGGGAGGCAGCATGAGGAAGATGAGGTGGCTGGATGGTGCGGAGGCTCTGGGGGCTGCGATGGCGGGGGAGGAGGGGGCTCCGAGGGTTGCGGCTGTGGTGGGGCTGAAACGGTGGAGGAGGCACTCTTTGAACTCTTGTCTTTAGCAGAGTCCCTGCAGGCACACTGGCACTGGCAGGATTCCTCCTGTTTGATGATGATGACGGGCAGGCTGAGGCCGATCTGTTGGACAGAGTTGCCTGAAAATAGAAACACATTTTAAAGTTCACTGGGGAAAAAGAACAGACAAAACAAAGTGGCTAAGTTGATAAAAATGTTTTGTTTTCTAGATGTCCTGCAAACATTTAAAAAGCAAATGAAAATATGTAAGGCTGAAGAGTTAGAGGATGTTCCAAGAGGTGAGAAATTGCTACCTTCTTTGTAGATGTTGACTGAGAAGAAGATAATTAGAGTTTAAGCCACAAGCACTGACAGACCTCATGGTCAAGTAGTAAAAAATCTAAGGAAAACTGAAAGACAATGACTACTCCTTTCTGACATTTTATAAACAGTTCATCACAAAATTAGGTGACGCATCAATAATGAAAACCAATCAAGATGACATTGCTGTTTCCACCAAGGCCCCGGCTCTGTGAGGATGAACATGGTTTAATGCGTTTAGACTGGTCAAAGTCATACTCATCTTTATCAGGCCAAGAATAATTCTTTTTAACGTTCTTTAATATTCTGAATGTTATTGCTCCCTTGCTGTTACTTGTCAGTCTTATCATTCAATATTTCACAATGGAAAAGCACTTCAGCTGTTGCAGCACTGTGCATTAACTGAGTGTCAGCATCTTGGAACTGCGTTTGCATCAAAAAACCATTGAGACCGTTTCTTCGTGGAGCTCTCTAAACACCAATCTACCATTTAATGAATCCCATTAAAGCTAAGTACTGCACAGGAAGTCAGCCCAAATGTATTATTTAATTGAGCCTTTTGGCCGATGGCCACAACATGAAGAAATATTTTTCAATACTCGAAAATACTTCGACTTACCAGCATTTCCTCCCACTGGTATGGCTGTCGTGAAGAAAACCTTTTCCACTTTTGGAGCTCCTTGATGAGGCTGTGAACAAACATTGAACACTGCAGTTCAAGCAGGCTAAAAGATTAGATGGATTTACACCACATTTCTAACTCCTTTGATGGAGTCTGGTTGGCTTATGTGTTGTAGTATCAGTATTGATAAAAAAAAAAAAAAAGATCAGCTATTCCTTTACACCTGATACACAGTCCATGCTCACAACATTACAAAAGTCAGAGCTTTTCCTACATATTTACTTCAACACCAAAAGTAACAAATCGATCTGTTAAAGTTTTGCATAATCACATGGAAAATTTGAAAGTTTGCTCATCCTGTTACATGATTAGTCTTACAATTAGAGGACTAAACTCAAAAAATCCCTCATTTGGTGCAGGTGGGAATGTGTTTTTACATGACTCACCGCTTGCTCTGGGTTCTGCTGGTTGTTGGCGGCACTGCTGAGGATCCACTGGAGGTTCTGGTCAGACATGACCAGGCTGGGCTGCAGCAGGTTCTGGGTGGGAGCTATGGTGATGGTGGCAGGGGTGGCGGGCAAACCGGGGCCAGCGTTGGGGACGGGGTTGTTGGCCAAAGGCACAGGTTGAGCCACAGCTGCCAGAGCATCTGTCGTAGCGGCTGCAACAACAGAC
The DNA here is from genome assembly GCA_037176925.1 of Amniataba percoides. Taxonomy (NCBI): domain Eukaryota; kingdom Metazoa; phylum Chordata; class Actinopteri; order Centrarchiformes; family Terapontidae; genus Amniataba; species Amniataba percoides. Next base: position 15,004,495 of record JBAJHX010000036.1, read on the forward strand.
ACGGCGGCAGCTCCCGGCGCTGCGGCGGACAGTGTCGGAGCCACTGGAGGAGGAGCGGGGATCGGTTGTGGCAGAGGAGTGGTCTGGGCGGCGCTATCTGGCTGCAGGAATGTGGGGGGCAGCGCCACGTAATGCTGGGAGGTGGCATGGTTTGGTGCTTGGACAGAAGCCTGAGCAGACACATCAGAGATCTGCGGAGGCCCAGGTAGTTGCATGAAAGCGGAGGGCTGTGCGGAGCTAACGGTAGCGGTGACAGAGGCGGAGGCTTGAGATGGAGAGCTCTGGCTGAGCTGGGAAGGAGCCTCCATGACTGCAGCTGTGTGGGAACAGGAAGACGAGGAGGTAGGATTGAGGGAGAAGGAGATGAGAGTCGAGGTGTCTGTCACTACTGGTTGGGTGGAGGTCTCAAGGCTGAAGGGTTCAGCAAGGCTCTCTGTGAGAAGACAAAAGACTCATCAGTGAAGAAGAACAGGAGATATCATTCACACTGATGGGATGTGAAGTGCACTGACCGTTGGGATGGGCATCATCTTGGCTGACACTGTTTTCGGGACTCTGGAACATGAGCTCAAAGATTTTCACAGGCGTCACATTGCTGAGGTCCAAATTTTGAGCCTGTAATAAAATGAAAACTTGTGTTTTACCTCTGCATTCTTCTAACAGTGATGACTAATATCTTTACTGTTTTTCTTGACAGCTCTTCAACATTTTCCATCTAATGTGTGTTTGACAAGGCTGAAAAAAACAGCCAAACTTACATTATGGATGGTCTCTCGTAGCTCTGAGTCTGTAGAGATGAGGCTCAAGTCACTGAGGCACAGCGAGTGATTTGCATCCTGTAATTAAGGGATGAATAGGACCTAATTAAACTTGCCACTGCTGTGGGATCAAGTGCTGAGTCATGCAAACAAAACAGGCAAGCGAAATTTGCAAATGTGCTGTAATCTCCTGTATGTTTTCAAGGTTTTAATTGAAAGTAATAGTTTACCACAAAAAACACGCAAGCACATATTGACATAATTAATAACATCAGAAAACAATAAGAAACAATAAGAAAACATCAGTATTTGTCTTTATAGAAAAGGTTTAATACAGGGCTACTTTATTTTCAGAATAACTTCCAGATTTATCATATCATCATGTATGTAGATCATGCATGTATGAAGCTTTTGTTTTTAGCTAATGTGCCCAGTTTCTGTTTAACACGCATGGCATGCATGCATGTGAAAATGTGCAAGTGAAATAATTTAATAAATGCCCCCAGCGTCAGAATCAACATTGTGCTCCAGGAACATCTGAAGACGAATAACATGAGGAACAGAGTGTCCCGTTCCTACACACTGAAAAGTTACCGTACTGTGACTCACTTCAGAGAGCGGATGGGTGAGAGTGACACTGAAGGGCTGTCCTTTGTCGTGGCCCCGGATGTGGCTCTTCAGACTGTACTGGCTGCTAAAAGTCTTCTCACAGCCATCACTGGGACAGTTGAACGGCTTCTCCCCTACAGAACAAGCGGAGGCAGAGGCTGCTTGAGCACCCATGTTTGACTGTTGTTTATAACTAACAGGAGGTAAAGTGAAAGTCAATTCCTCCTTTACTGGAGCAAGACTAAGTTTGGGAGATTTACAGGATGGCCTGATGCTCTGCTACATTATTTCAATCTACAGTTTGGGGGAACTACCCTCATGCAAAAAACTACATTTGCATTTAGGCCTTTGCATTTCACACACAAACATGGAAATTAACTGATATGTTCACACAGAAATAAATACATTGAGTTGCCAAAGTACTGAGTATAGCCCTTAACAAACAAACAAAGAACAAGGTAAATACAAAAAAAAAAGTACATTTCAAGTCAGTCAGAGAAGAAGTCTTTAAAAGAAGTAACAGATCTGTGGACGATATCTGTGAAAAGAACTTATCTTAATAAACAGGCCAAAGAGCAACAACAATCAGGGAAGTTATGCAGCTTTTGAAATGACTGCTCTTCTGACTACATTTCTGCACTTGACTTTTACGTAGAAGATAGTAAATACAAAACAACATAAAAATGCTTTTGGCTGCAGGAAAGACCTATTTGGTTAATCTATTCAAATGAACTAATTAAGCATGTGTGGGAGGTACTGGTGACAGTGTAAATGGAAATCAGGCACAGCAGAAAAACAAACGTGCGTGTTGAAGTTTTCCTCGCCAAATCAAAGTTACATAACACAAATATGTACCTGTGTGTGTCCGTACATGCGTTTTTAGGTGATGGCTTGCAGCAAAGGCTTTGCCGCAGCCATCGTGGTCACACCTGAAGAGAAAGACAGAAAGAAAGTCATGTCAGAAATGCTTAAGAGCAGATGCAAAGTGATGAACTTTGATCATTAATCAACAACAAAATATTTTCCCCTGCTAGAGCAGCCTTAACTCTTGACTTACTCAAACATATACCCTGTATATACAGCAGATGGGATGTTAACGTACATTTCACCACACTGTTTCTGTTTAAAAGAGCTGCCTGTGGGTATCTGTTAGTACCACAGTTCCTTCATCGTCTTCCAGTGGTGGTGGATTAAACCTGGTGTGATAATGGAAATGCTCACCTGAATGGCTTCTCCCCAGTGTGTGTGCGAATGTGCTTCCTCAGGTCGCTGAGTGTGGTAAAGTACTTTGTGCATCCCTCTGATTCACAGTTGAATGTCTTGCCTGTGTGAAGTCTCTGGTGTGCTTTTAGTCTGCAGAGACAATCAAAGTGTGTTTCATTAAACCACTATGGGAGACGCAGCGAGAAACAAACTCGGCACAGTGGCATTAAACGGCATGTACCGAGTCCTGTTGCACTATTCAAAGAAAATGGGAAAGAAATTTAGATTCGCATTCAAATGACAACAAAATCTAGCCATTCAAGGACAATGACTGAACAAAGTACACAAACACACAAACACAGTGGTCGTATAAGAAAATCTGCGTGGAGTGGAAGATCCAGAGATGAGAGAAAATCCACCCATGTGTGGCATCATTGGCTGCCCTGAGTAACAGCCTCTGACAGGGAGTAGACGGCGATGGCACAGCTCCACCAAGCCCCAGACATGTTGTCATGGCAACTTAACTGATACAGACCAGAGGGCTCGGATTTGGACCGCTTGAGACTACAGCAAAATCTAAATGGTCTAAATGTACCAAACGAAGAACATGTCTGGCATTGGTCAAAGTAGAATACAACTGTAATTGAGCCCGTTTTTTTCAAAGATACAAATTTTATAGATGTACTCTGACACTTCAGACAGCGTACTTACCTCATTTTAAACATGATACACAATATATTGGATAACACCCCTTTCTGTATTTTGACAAGAGTAGCTGGGCCACCCACTTTGTTGCACCCACCTGCCTAATAAATGACTTTATACTGTGACAGAATCCAGTCTGGATCATCTGTACATCGCTTTCCCAGACCTTTTCTGGCCCACGACCTTTTTTTGAGGTAACCCTCAGACACAGAGGCGAAGCCACACAGAACACAACAAAGCCGTGCGAAGGTGTACCTGTACAATGTGTTGAAGGCTTTCTCACAGCCTTGCACGTCACACTCAAACGGCTTCTCCTTGGTGTGAACGCGGACATGGATCTTGAGGCTGTAAGAGGTGAGGAAGGCCTTGCCGCAGCCCTGCTGATTGCACACGAACGTGTACTCGCCCCGGTGCGTCTTCTGGTGCGTCCGCAGGTTTCCTGCCGTGCTGTATGTCCTCGTGCAGCCTTCGAACATGCACTGGTAGCGCTTTACCTGAAAGAAGAAGAAGAAGAGAAAGGGGTGTCAATGATTGTTATCTTTTTCCTTAACACAGAATGAAATCATTGTACCACCTGTATTTAAAAAGCCTGTGAGAGTATTATTTGTTAACTCATCATCATCTTCACCATAACCATCTTCGCCATATGAGAAAGTGACAGTCTGAGTCAAGTGTGACCTTTCAGATGAGGCTTGAACTCGGTGACTCAGCCGCCTGTCAGCACATGAGGCGGGTGAGCACAAAGAATGGCGATGATGACTAAACCCCCCCACCTCATGCAATACATCCCATCCAGTTCTGTTTCACAGCACCAATCTCCACTGCAGTGTGGCAGTCTCCTGCTCTCTTCTCACACAAAAGCCCCAGGCTGACGGGAATAAAAGCAACCCATTCTCCGCTTAAAAAAAAAACTCTGTCGTGTATTGAAAACAAATGCAGGAGGGGGAAGCTTGTGTTTAGCTACCTCGACCTTCGATAAGCACGTCCCCTTTCCCAGCTGATGTCATTCCTGTAATTGACTGTCATGATATGATCCTTTTAGAGGATTGAAAAAAAAAAAAAGCTCCTGCCATAAAATTTCCCAGAAACACACCTCTGAAGATCAAAGGCTGCGTGTTTACCCGTGGCCATATTAGATCATCACTACTGGGCTGCTGGGTGAAGTGATATGATTTGTTTTAGTAGTAGTGTATTTTTAACACAAAGTTATAAACAAACTTCTAATTTATGTTTATATGATTACACTTCATTGAAGACATTTGAAATTGGAATTTTGTTTTGCGGCAGTCTACAAAGCAAGGTGACTAAAATAACGTTTTTATGACAGACTTAATGTTAAATTCAAGCAGATCTTTGAGTAATTTATTCAAAATTTCCTGACTGTGAACAGTAATACACTCAACAGTTAAATGCTAAAGCATGTTTTTCCTTTTCATAACCATAAAGTCAAGCTTCCTTGTGATGTTATATATTTGTAAGGTGGGTCTTTATCAGACTCCTTGCTTCACTGAAACACACCTGATCCTAAACCTAAAATGATACCATGAAAAGGGACAAAGGCTGCTTAGCTGTACTACAGTGAAAGTGATATAAAGCTGATTAACTTTGCTTTCAGTCCTGTTAACAAACACTAATCTGAGTGATGGGTACTCAAAGCCCATTCATTTTGATTTTAAGGGTGTGGGAGAAATCATTTGTTAAGCAAATATCCACGCAAAGCCACCGTGGGAAGCCTGCTAATGCTTGTAGCTCAGTGCTGTATTCATCTCCCACACCGTCGTGACTCCACTCACCACCATCAGTTCGATCAATGTGAGAGAGCTTTGTGTGCACCGCTCTCCCAACACCACTCTGTTATTAATTAAACAGTTAAGCTAAGAGTATTTACAACAATATCCTTAAGTGGTTGATGTTGCTCATCATTTGTTTTGTTTTTTCCTGACAACTGTTTAACATGAAGCTAAAGTTTTCTATTTATTGTTCACAGGAAATAGCAGTTTTTCGTCTTTTCTACTCTTCTCATGCTTTTCAACTGCAGGAAGGGTTTAAAAAAAGTGTGTTTCACACTGCATCACAGTATAGTGTGCTCATAATTGCTATCAGCATGGATGTGACACAACAGGACATGACAGCTACAATTTACTACACTGTGATTTTCATATAAAGCCTCCATTAAAAGACAGTGCAGTTTTGTGGCCGAAATCAAACAACAAGATTAATAGCAGCAAGATGGAGCTTCACTATGAGGTTTCCTCCACTTTCTAGCATGTTCACCTTTGTTGAAGGATAGTGAAGTTCATTTTGTGACTGTGGCAATCATCATGACAATGTGACAGCAAATCAGTTATAAAGTCATAAATATGACAAACAGCAATGCAGATAAATTAAACAGAATCGGAGCAATAATAATGCAAGCACAATGAGGTCTTCATACATCAATACAGATTACACAAATACAGTGCTCGACGTTCAACATTAACACCAACAAATACTGACCAACCTCCACACAAGCACGCACACAGTATCATATTTCACATTTTGTTTGTTCAGTGAAACTATGCTGGTGGACTGCTTCACAAGATAGCACTCTGCACCGTCATCCTCTTTTCAACAAATTATTTTCACTAAAAAGGGGATGTGATACATCACCAAGAACTGCCAGTCTTTTTCTTGTGACTCTGAGCCATCAGAAGAGTGTTACACCATTCTGTTATTGCAGTTTCTTTGTACTTGCAGACTAAGAAAAGTACCACATGTTCATAATAAAAGAGAACCGGTATGTTTCCTCAGATATTTCTTGTTGTTGCTAAGTGTTTGAAATCTGGACTGAGACCAAGAAAAAAACCTGATCAATCCATCCTCAATACCTTGTTTCATCTTCATTGATCAAACCAACATTGTCTAAGAGAAAGTGCTCCTTTGCGGGGCCTTTGCGTTATCAATATCATATATTATATATTCACTTCCACACCCATGTAACGGTGCTACTGTCCACATCTAGCTGTATGTGTCTCCTCTTACACAAACTGTAATCGGTCAAATATATTTTACACCCCACCAATAACTGGACTGCCTTTATTATAATAGATGTTGAAACAGCCGGTCAATCATTAAGTTTTTCTTGAGGGCAATATAGTGTGTGTCATCAGACTAGTGAGACAAGTGGCTTAACACAGCACCATGTTGTTAACGGGGGACTAAACTAGTTCCCTGCGGTCCTTCAGTAAAAACCTGCTGTGTTACTGGTGCACCGTTGCCGTCAGATGGTTTTATAGTCGACTTATACTAATTAGGCTGGGACAGTTGTCAAAATATGGCAAATTCACCACATGAATACAGACCGGACAGGAGGCAAAGTGGCTGAGCCAAAGTTGGGCATTGGGTGAAAACACAGGGGGAGCGGGGTGACACCTCCGACAAACATGAGTTGAAATATAATGAGGCTGTAACTTCTACATGAGGCAAACAAGCCACTAAATGACCCTCAAGTGCAATATCGTATTTACAATTGGCCTTCCACCAAAGGAAAACACCATCAGGCCATTAGAATTTGCTAGATCATTAGCGCAAAAAGATGTTAAATCACTGTTAGGCATTTAACTGAAAGCTTCCACCAACCAATCAATAATTCATTTCAACTGAATAGTTCTTCATTTTTCATAATTAATATTTGACTACAGTCTACTGACCAAACTGTACCCTCCCTATGTTGTTACTTGAATTTATGCCACACGTTCCTAGCATAAAGCATAAAATCTTGAAACAAAATTAGGCTGCTCACTGAAATCACTGTGCGCCTGTATTCATACGACATATTCGAAGGAAAAGGTGTCTGGACATTTCTGGACTTACCTCTCTCTGCTTGGTCTCCGGGCACTCAGAGTGCAGGGTGAGGGTGGCCCCCTCTATGTTGCGTGGCATAGGGGTGGAGCCAGGATTAATTGTGAACTGGATCTGGTCTGGGGAAATGGTGTGGTGCACATAACCCTGAGACATGCCATCAGGGTCGGTCATGAAGGCCAAAGAGCCTTCCTCCTCATCTCCATCGCCTTCCCCCTCAGTTAGGAAGGTGACCCCGTCTTCGTCCGCACCACAGTGACCCTCCTCTTCGCCCTCCTCATCCAGCCGGATGGGGTCGCGCTCGATGAGCACCGTGGTGCGGTCGTACACCCGACTGGAGGATGACGAGGGCTCAGGGATCAGGTCGCCGTCTTTGTCGAAGTGGATCTTGTCATCTTCTTCTTCTTCGTCCCGCTCCAGGTGATCCACCTCCACCTCAAAGTACATAGACGCCTCAGTATGAGGGCCATTCTCACTCATGGTCCCTGGTGCCTCTCCTTCCTTGGTAAAGGAGGACCGCACACTTACACTGTTAACGATGCAGCCTGAAAAACAAATTAGCACTTTTTTTTTTTGTCTTACAATAAAGTTCGTTCATTCAAGGTAATTAGTATGGCACAACGGGACAATTTAAAGAGCTTACATAAGACATAAACAGGCATAAAGACAAAATTTGAGAGAAACACAAAACGTTATAATAAAGAACACAACTGCTTTTAACAGAGTAAAATGAAATAGAAGATACACATGAGCTAAAATGGAATAAAACAGATGACTGAAAATGACAATAACCTTGAAGTGCATGCATGTACACACTTAACCCGAAAAAAAGCAGTGCCAAATAGAAAACTGAAGTCTGCTATTTCAAAGCACTGAGAGATATATACGATGTATAAAACCAAACAGCTGCTTCTCCATGTTTAGTTTGATCCTGAGGACAGACAGCAAACCTGGATCCAAATTATCTAAGAGGTCTGGCAGGTCCCGAACATCAGCAGCTGACTGCATGAGTGACTAAAAAATAAGAGCCACGCTGCCAAGTTAACAAGAGTTTTAATTAGGAAAATGCTAAACACAGCACCTCACATGTTCCTAGAAAACCCAGCAGGCCTGCTCTGAAACAATCACAAACAAGGAGAGCCTCAACATATATGCGAGCTATATGTCCCCTGAAAGGCTTTGGGAATATCAGTACATATGTCACTAAAGCAGACTTCCTGTGTCAAACAACAGAAAGCTTATTAATGTCAGTATTAACGCAAACAGGAGGTAATCCTCTGGTACGACACATAGCTTTGGAAACCAACGTGAGCTCGACTTGCTAGAACTTTCTGATTTCAATGCCACTAACCACGAGACCTGAGTGACATTTACAAATAGAAACAGAAAGACTCCTAAAGCTAGCCTTTTCTTTAAATAAGAAAAGGATGTATAGGGTTAAGAGTAAAGATCACACACGATAAAATACATGTTATTCTAACGGGCTGGCTAACATGTATAACACTGAGCGGGTTATAAACACAGTGGCCTGACACACACAAACACACACAGACACAGCAGTGATCGTCAAGCGTATTTGACTGACAATAACTAAAAACTCACAGTTAGCAGGCTGTGAGACAATCCGATAGATTTCACTCACTGCACATCGGTCACATCCCCACACAGCACCAGGTACCTTCGCTAGCTCACAGACCCCAACACGATCCTCTATTTATTAAATCTTATTTTACATATCCACACCTCTTTAACGTTGTTCGACTTGATTTTCAGAGCCGACAAACCCACGACCGTGCCCGTATTTTCAAACACAAGGAGATAAATGAGAGTTAGGTAGCTGTCTGTGCGCTAAGTCAACTGTCTCTCCACACATGCATAGCTTTGCTAGTTAGCGGCCGTTTAGATCGCAGCTAAGCTACCCAGCTAGCTCGTAGCGTTAGCCTGTTTATATCGACCATTGTCCATCTTCACTGCGAGGATAACAAAGTTTTAAAGCCACCAGCGGATGAACAGGATTCTTACCGCTCCTGTATATCGACTAACAAGCACTGTGACATTAAAATATTATTACCTGTGTTGTATTTTTGAGCCTTGTCTCTGTGCTCTGGGTGTTATGCACTTTCTCTCTGTCCCCTCCCTTGGATACCACAACGTCACAGACGTTCGACATGAATTATGGGAAGTTAAACATTATCTTAATAAATTAAGACATGAAACATTTCTTTTTTTGATTAAACTCTGACTTTTTATGTAATAAATATGACTTGATAAGCTGAGTGTAAGGAAGGATACTTTTTCTCTTATAAGACATTAATTTTGTATTAATTTCTTGGTCTGCATTGGCAATGGGGCTGAGAATAATAATAAAAAACAGGAGATCAAAGAAACACCAGTGACACTCAGGCTTTGTTTCCCACAGTTTTATATATAAAACAATACGTTGTTGAGATCAGAAACATTAAAATACAAATTATTTTTTAAATAAAATATACATACATTAAAAATTGTTAGATCTCTACAGATGCTTAATGATATACAATAAACTCTGTGCATCACTGGATCACAAACATTGCTTTGAAAAAAAATTAAATTCAGATCAGAATCATCACTTGCAGTAATTATACTATATTTCTATACAAAGAGTTGTCTACGAATATAAGAAATCCTTACAATTTATTTTCAAATACTGGACTTTACAGATTTTAGTGTTCAGCTTCAGCATGAAGAAGAAAACCTCCATCTAGGAGGAGACTTGGTACAGGAAGTGCTGAAAGAACTCCTGCGTCTTCCTCTTTTCTGCAAGATCCTGCTTCGTGGTAGACTTCAGGAGCAAAGAGGCAAAAATGGTGGCTATGCGGAAAGGAAATACAGTATTAATATTACATTGTATGACAAAAGGTTTCTTTTCTTTATTGAAATGTTGTACCATCTTTATTAGCAGAGCAACTTTTTATTTTGCACATTTCAATGAATGTGACAGAGGATGAGAAAAAAAATTCAGTGTAATAACTGAAGCCTTTATTCACATGGGCCAGGTTGGGTAACCATACGGTGTCTTTTACAGAAACTGTGTTTTACACCGAGTATTAATATGACAGCAAGTGCAAACTGTCCTTTAATCACAAACAGAATGATAAACAGGATTTTCATTAATTTGCTTTATTCATTAGTTTCTCTTCACTTGCTTGACATGCTGACTAAAGCACAAACCAACAGCTATTAATAACATATTCATGATTACGAGAGATTGAGGTGCAGCCTGCTATTTTCTTACCCAAGATGTTGACATCTAATCGATTGCTAGCAGAATTCTTCAACAGCTCACGGAGAAAGGCAGCTAAATAGTTGAACACATTTTGATGGCACTGAGGTAGCATGGAGATAACCTGAAGAGGAAGAAGAGAGCTAACACTGTATCAAAAAAGCACAAGATTAACTTTTACAGTGTGACACATCTTATAAATATAAGATATAAGATGATATAAGTACAAATGAATGGTGATCAGTGACTAACTGTTGTCTCACTCACTTTCTCACACTGACTGGCATTGGAGCAGCTTTCTAGGCACTGCTGGTAAAAGGAGAAGGGAACCACAGGTTCCGGGAGGGCATCTAGGAAAAGAAGCAAGGCCTCTGCCACTGAGTGGTTACTGCCAGCTGCAGGTCAATCCAGTCAAGGAAATAGTTTTTGATCAGAACCTCCTCTTTTGAAATGTAGTAGACGCAAATAAGAACTGAATACACCGTTATGTCCCAGGATTCCTTCAAAGGGACAAATGAACCATCAGACAGATTAAATGAAAGTACAGTGAAATAGATGGAAAGAAAACAGTCTTACATTTCCCCACCTTTTCAGCACCATGTCTCTAACATGAAAAAATAATAATAATAAGATAATGAAGACAAAGTGCTGTACTCTGATTTTACTACAGTCAATCAGTGTTTATATCCACATTAATGTGGTAAATGGTTTTATATCTTTCTCCTGCTGCACTGTTAAAAAAGCTAGCTATAATAGGTATTAAATGAGTGATGACTCCAGCCTAACCCTAACCCTCCAGCATTTGCCCAATATGGATGGGAGCAATACAATAGCCTTGAAAGTCAGCTCTGTGACCTCCACAACTGTTTCAATCCAAACTGACATACTATTGTCAAAACAGCAAACATTATGTATAAACTACACTTTTTCTGTGAAATAGAAAAAATGTGCTATAAAGACAAACAATATCCTTTTTTCCCCACATCCAATGGTTATGATGGCAACAGTTCTGAAGGATACGCAGAGAATCTGGCATGCCAGTGTCGAGACAATCCCTTATTTCTGCAAATTCACTCCGGAGCCCAGGTTGCTGAAATATGTCTTCCTGCAAATAGAGGACAGTAAATATTAAATACATGTGCACTTAAAAAGCACAGTCATTCAGCCGGGGAGCTAAATTACTTGTCACTTGGGCTGAAGAATATGCTTTTATGGTTTCAGGGATAGTGGAGCTGTAATGGACTTTGACTTTATTCAAATTTCAAGCACAATCCTGTGCTTTACATGACCTGAATCAAAGCTTTTAAAAGGAAAGATTAATTCCCTTCACCAAAGGAAAAGAGAGGCTCTGCAAACTACTTGGCTGGCAGGCTACACGACTGAGTTTCATCAGCATCTCTGTAGTCTCAAGATAATACTGACTACATTATTTTGCGTAATTCCTGTGGAATGCAGCAACTTTTATATATTTGTCCTTACAAGAAAAATACAAAAGGCTTGGAAGGGTTACATAATCCACTTTAAGGACGTGAAGCTGTGAAGAAAATGTGAGAACAGCATGCTTTGATCAACGTAGAGGTTTCAGCACCACATTGTCTGACCTGTCTGATTGCGTTGCGAAACAAGTGATCCACCATCATCCAGAGTTCTTTAGGAATGTCTAGTGGCTTTTCAGTGTTGGCTGCATTCACAACTTCAGACTTCTCCGCATAATGTTGAAAACAAACAGAGCAAAGAGAAGCAGTTTAGTCAAGATTAACTCAACAGTGTTAAATCTGAAAAGCATATAAACAACTATTATGCCGTGGCCAATGGGGCAACCCTGAATGGAAAAGAGGTATTTCAAAGACACTGTCCCTTCTCGAGATATGGGAGCACTAACCAGGTCACGGAGGGTCTGTTGTGGCATGTCCTGGATGGGCTCCCTCAAATGACACAATGAACGGATGGATGTGCCGTAGCAGCTGGGCAGGTAGTTTCCTGTCACAGAGATGAAGTAGTCTTTGCCGCGCTCAAGGTGAAGCACCAGGATGTCTTCAATCTGCTCCTTGCCAGAGTTAAGTTCAGGCGCTGTTGAACGGTTTACAAAAACCTCCAGCTCAATGTCCACAGAACCACCTAGATGCGTAGAGATACACATACCAAGTAAGAGGCTGGGTAGACTGGTATAGGTCAGAAACTGGTGCCTGATGCTCTTGTGAGTTGCCATGTTGTGTTGTCCTGGATGAAACAGACTGTACGTGTCACTCACCCTGAGCGATAAAGCCTTTTGGAGGGTTGGCCGTGAGCCAGGGCTTGCAGTATGTGGGCTCATTCGGCTTCTGGATAAACTCAAACTGACACGGGACCTGCCCATCATTGAAGAGACTCAATGTCTCCGCCTGGTGCTGCATGAATTTCACGTCCTTAAAGTGGAACTGAAAGACAAGGGAAGGTTTCTTGTTCATTTATCCTTTGAATTTCTGCATTACAGCAGGCTCAAAGCCCAAGATCGATATACAGTTTCATTAGTGGTGGTTTACTCACTGAACTCATCAAAGGAACATAAAGAGTGAGCAACTTATTGTACAACGTGCATCATTACAGCTCCCGTTACACTGTAATACAAGTGAACATGAAATTTTACCTCTCGCTTGGCCAAGGTAACAGATGGAATACACTCATTCTCCATTTTGTCTATATTGCGTACAATCTCTTCAAAGGTTTTCTTATAGGCTTCAGCATTTATTCTCTTGATCTGTGGGTGCAAACAAAAGAAACATTAGGCACAAAGAAACAACACAGCGTGGTGTTTTATAAACATAAAATAATACTACGGTACATACAGGATATGGCCTTTGCAAAACAAAAAACAAACAAAAAAAATGTGTTGTGAAACGAGCAGATAAAGTTGAATCTCAGTGCAATTTTCATTATTTTATCATCTCCATGTTTAAAAAAATGGGCCCACTGCTTCTTCAAAGCAACAAAACTAAATGAATCAATTTACCCCAGCGACAAGCAGGGAGCTGACCGGTTTGTGGTCACTGGTTTTCAGAGCCATGTGACTCTGATAATGTTGTTGGTTGATGTTCTTCCCTCTCCACAGGATACGATCACACCACGCAGGCACGCGACATTTTTCACTAAATGCAGAAGACAGACAAGATTTCACAAAGATTTCAAGGGTGTTGAAATTTACATCACACTATTATTACTTGTATTAACACACATAAGGCACATATTTCATTTGTATTACAATGTATGCATACATACTTAATCAACGTTATATACACCTGGGTGGATTAAGTGATTCATTAAGGCCACCAGTGCACGTTAAAGTTTGCTGTCTGATTCAATGTTAAAATGCCCTTCACTTGTTTCAGAGAAAAATGTAAGTCAGGCCATCTTAACATTTGTTTTAGAGGCAACTGATATTACCGGATGAGCATGTCCCCTTTGCATTATATTTGCATTACAAGTTCCCTTTTCCTCCCTGGAGCCCATATACCTATCATAATGCTTGTGTGATATAAGTGTCTCTGTTTTTGTGGTTTTAAAGTACTAAATGTGCTCCATTCTGCCATGATCTTACCTTGTATCCCACTTGTCAGAGCCGGTGTCATATTTGTAGGTGGGCTGGAAATCAATCTCTCCCTCCACAAAGCCGACAAACACAGCCTCCTCATCGATCTGCCTCTTGAGCTGAGGACCACATGCAGCTGGTAAGCATCACCACTCATAAATACCAATGAAGAGTAAAGACTCCTTCAAATAGCAGAAAGTTGAGACCGTCATTGACATTACCTGATCATAACTGTGCAGTTTTTCAAAATCCTTCTTACTGATCAGCTCCTTCACATTGTCAACATCAAGGTCACTGATCCTGTAGTTGAGGTCCCCAATCCATAAAACCACACTGGCGAGAAAGAGGACAAAACATGACTTGAATGTCAATCAAATATAAGTTGGATATTGGATAATATATTGTAATATCTTATTTACGTTACAGAATTTACAGAAAAAAAACATTACAGAAAAAGAAAAAAGTTTGAAGATCAAAACTCATTAATGTCATTAAATACGACAACACTCCAAGTCTAACATTTAAAAGGTTTCATACTCGTGCTTCATAATGGTGAGTGGAGGCTGAGTGGGGTCAAGCTGGCGAAACTGTACACGACTGCAAATGTCCTTGTAATCTTGGTTACGTCTCTCATATTCTTCGATGTGGGCAGCTAGATGAGAGTTGACCACGCAGATATCAGAGTTGTGGAAGTGAAATCGGATTGCCACAGCGCCCTTGTTGCCCTGCACATTGTTGAGTGGATGAGAGAGAGAAACAGGAAGAAAAACAGGAAAAAAAACACATTGTTTCAGGTAGTATGCCATTAAATGCCCTCCTCTGCTTGACAGTAATCCGATTTTATGCAAAGAGTTTGATTTGTGACATCTTTCAGTCAGTTCTTGGTGCAGATCAAAAACCACTCTCTCATTACTGTGGGAAAAGATGGAGCAACCTCTCAGAAGGCCCCCTCTGGTCACCAGCCAGCCATCTGCTCTGTACTGCAGGGACTGCTAAGTAAGCACGGCCACATACGAGACAAGAATAACCTATTCTGCAGCAGTGCATAAGGAGTGAAGCCAGGGCTGCTGAACGTAGCGCTTCATGGATGAATAAGCTCTAAAGTGAAGGACAGTCCAAAGGAGGAACAAGTCTTTGCATTGTTATTATCACAGCAAAACCTGTGTCCATAATATTTCCTTATTTATTGCAATTTGCCTACAGTTATTGTGTCAGTGAAACAATGCTGTTACTGTAAGAGCCCAATGATTTGCAGGTCTGCTGTGTTCATTATTTACAACAATATAATGTTGACATATGAAGACACTGCTGATGCTAAGTCAACACTTCCTGTTTATGTGTCATACTGAATGCATTTCAAGAGGAAGACAACAAAGGCCTTTAACATGGCAATAAAGACAATGCTAGTGGTGTTAAAGTGGAGGCAAAAAAAGTTTTTTTTTGCATCTAATGCTAGAAGTCTGTTTTAAACTATGCAATGATAAAATATATTTTACATTTGTTATAAAACGCTATCAAAACCACAAGTGAGAAGTAGTTTAGTCTTTTGATTTGTTATGTGAACAAAAAGAGAAAAAGATGGAGTTGAGTGACATCTTTTCCTTTATGCAGCTGCTCTGTGGATATTCAAAGGGCAGCCTGCTTCAAGTACAAGCTCTAATCACAGATGGTCTTTTTGCAGAATCTTACCATCCTTCCCATAATGCCGGTGCCCACTGTCTCTGCCTCCACATCAGAGATGAACTCTGCATGCTCCTTCTTCACATAAAATATCAGCATAATGCCCACCAGACGCACCAGCTTCACCTGTAAAAGACAGTCAAGGAAGAAATGTCATTTCAAACAAGCTAGGGGGAAAAATACAAAGCAATACGATGAGTAATGGGGCAGATATTTCTGTTTCATGGGGAGTGATCGGAGTTCACCCCTGCAGTCACATATAGCAGGCTCAAAAAGCTTTACTGAAGTTTTTGCCTCTTATATCAATATCTTAACTTGGCTTCAACTGCAAGTACAATGAACGCTGACAATATTTAAAGTTGGAGACACTTCTTCTCACCCACTGTCTTATCAAGGAAACCACAAGCAGAGCAGTATGTGCCAGAATATGAAGCAGTTGTGCATGGGAGGCAGCAAAATAATTTTATAATCCCTCTTTGTCAATCCCACATCAATCAACATTCAAATACGAAGGCGAAAACATTTATTTACAGCTTGCTGAGTTATACAGTGTGAGCTGAGCGTGCTTTAGTGAGAGCATGAAGAAATGACGTGTCATTATAATGAGCTCTGTGACTTACAGACATCCTGTAAACCCTTAGATGAGCAGAAGAAAACAGCTCATGCATGAAAAGAGGAAGCTAATAAGCAAGAATCAGCACTCTGAAAAAAGGGAAGTAGATGAAAGTGAATGCTGGAAAGAAAAGGAGACACACAAAAAAAATAAGATCTGACTAAGCACATCAAACAAGCAAGGATATAATGAGCCCTTCTTTGGATTATCCTGCCTAATAATCCGTGTAATGTGATGGTATTGTGTTATCTGGACAACGACTAGGCCACAGGCAGAAAAGGCAAAGGGTATCTGGCACTTAACTGAAACACAAAACATTTCAAACACAATCAAAGTTGTTTGAAAATGAAAATGAATGAATGTAACATTGGTCAAAACTGAATACGGTACCAGAATGGTATCCTGCCGCTTTGCTCAAAAGAATTACACAAGCTCTGTAGACAGAATACTACAGTGCAATGTGAAACAGCATTCACACGTCAAAACTAGAGGTAAGAGACAATATAATAAGGATCAAAAGGAGGAAAAAAAGCCTTCCTTACTAAGGCATACTTGGCATCTGGATGCAAGGCCTCGGACACAGCCTTCGTCCACTCCAGCTCTTTGGGGGTGTCATTGAAGAAGAACGCCTCTTTGCTGAGGTCAAGCTCCTGAAAACTATCCAGAAAAACAGGTGTCTTATTCACACATTTGAGCTTTACCCAATGCTTTCATGGTGTCATCAAAACTTTTCACTCCCCAACACCAAAGTAGTTCTCTGAAACGTAGGCAGGATTAGTGGACACGTAGTGCTGAATCCGTAGGTGGGCATGTTCTCCTACTTAAAACAGGATCAATGGTTGCATACATCTGTCAGAGGTTTGAGCAGTGTATCTCTGTCTCTGTAATGGGATTAAACGTAGAGATGTGGGGCTGTTCTCCAAGAGAGTGAATGTGACCTACCCCACGCAGTATATGTCAGGAGGCTTGAGTGTGCAGCTCAGCCAAGGACGGAGGCTTTCCTTCGGCGCCTGTCCGTTCACATTGTATGTGCCGAGGAAAAAGCTGTGAGAGAGAATGAGGAGAGATGAGAACTGGTGCAGTCACTAGCAAAACACGTCTTCTCTAGAATTTAGAGATTCACATCAGGGGGGATTAAAATAGTGAAACAGTCTATATTAATTAAATCTATATTAAATAATATTAACTTGATGAATACTGCTTTACTGCAGTATTTACTAGCAAACATCACAACATTTTATTTTCAATGGAATGAGCGTAACTGCGTCTGCTTTATCACATCTACTATTCAGTCACTTTGTTTATGTCCAAATGCAATCTCATAAATGTCTTCCTGGAGAGATTGTATGAAAATGTTAGCCCCGTACTTAAACACCGTTGGACTGTAGTCTTTTGAGACAACTATAAACACAGTTCTGAATGTATACACCTTTGCCTTTACACTCATACCCACTTCCAGGTGGAAGCTGCATGTAGCATTGAGAAACTCTGGAAAATAAACAGTCTTATCTGCACACCACTGAGCAGCCCCAACGGAACTTAAGTGCCTTGCTGAAGGGCAAATCAATTGTGAGAAATGTTTAGAGGGCCAAGCCCCTGTCATTTACATCCCCACAGAGATTTATTCAGCAAGTCCAGACTGGAAGGCTTCCTTCCATTCAATAACCCTCTTCTCTGACCTTCAGGCAGCCGCTGCTCGGCTCACGCTGCTGCTCGGGGGCAGCACAGAGCTCTTTATTTTGTGCTGACGGCCATTGCACTGCACAACACTTTCTTAACTAGAAAGATGCTGAAGTTGTCTTTATTAAAAGAAAAAAAATCTTGACCGACTGCTTTCCTGATCTTTTTTTCCAAATCTGCACATCAGCATGGACATTCAGTACATTCACAATATATAATGTAATGTGGGATGAGAGCAGGCTATTTACATGGGTCCCAACACAAAGTAAGGGTTAGTACTATTTTTCTGCTATTTCTAATAAAAGGCCACTGTTCAAACGTAATAAGCCAGGCAGAACATCCTACGAATTATTTACATATATTTTTTCACAATATTTCTACGTATTTGACTACACATTTACATGCCTTTTTATAAATCAACATTTTTAAATGTATGTATTTCTATTCAGTATCATGTAGAGACAGGAAGCTTTTTAGGAAGAACCTTTTAGAGTTTGTGAGTCAGTCACAAAGCAGACACAAACATATTCAGACTAACACCTACACACAATTTAGACTTCCAAATGAACCTGAGTGTCATGTCTGGTGTGTGGGAGTAAAATGGAGCACCCAGGGGAAACCTGTACCAATGCGCAGAGTCCACACAGAAAGGAGTAGGAAATGGACTATAACACAGGACCCCCCCTCACTTCAGGTAACAGTATCATATATGCCACATAGTGCCTCTTGATATAGCTAGTTAGCAGACTCCTAGTTTATGTATTTATTTATTTTCAAACACAGAACAGAGTATTTTGTTTCTTTAAATGACAGGTGCTGTTGTATCTTAAACATTTCATATTAAAGATTCCCTTTTCCATTCCCATAATATCTATATTTCATTGTGTACTTTTCTATATTTACATATGGGAGTAAATATTAAAGTACTAAGGCTGATCTACCAGCAGGAGGCAGTGCGGTTAATGTTTAAAACACAGTGCTGACTCTAGCAAATGCTTCTTTTTTCAACTATGCGATAAAAATAAACAAAAGACACTCCAACGAAAATGTCTAGGCCTCAACAGAGGCATTCATTTCTATAATAAATAATAAATGAGATGAAAGCTGCAACTGGAACTACAGTAAGTTAATGCACTAGGCTGGTGCATTTTTTTGACAGCGTCTAAGACAGTGGTGCTTAATTTAGCACAGAACTAAGTACACAGAAATACAAACCCACAAATGTTGACTCATTCTTTTTACATAACACTTCTAGTATCCGAACTGTGCTCACAGTTACACTCTGGGACCACACTGTTTTGGCAGAAAATCTTCTGGAAATGATTTTAGATTCTTAAGTGAGCAGATCAACACAACTGTAAAGTGTGAAAAAAATTGCCTCCTGTATTCAGAACTGTTTTACAGCTTTATATGTGGGGTTAGGTGGAAAAAAAACCTCCCAATATATTACTGTGATATGGTACTTTAAAAGGGTTTGGGCACTGTAATACTGTGGTGTGGGTCAAATATGCATTTTCTCTGAGTTATACATGCTCCATTAAACAGCAAAATGCCATGTCACACTGATCTAAATGATATTATCAAGTACAGGAAAGCACTTATAGCCCCACCCAGTATGAACCAAAGATTGGTATGAAGGAAGTAAAAAAATGTTTTCTATGATGACGGTGACGTGATATTGGACTGCATCACCTAGTTCAATGTCCATGTGCCTGCACCAATTTGCCAACCACGTGTATGTTTTTAAAACAGATGTAAAACAGACACATTAAGCAGTTAAAGCAAAATACCTAAAGTCCTCCAGATAAGTGTAAAGGTCCTCATTCTTCAGCAGCTCACATCTGATAAGGTTGTCGCGCAGGCCGAACTGTGGCATGGCCAGTATCTGAGCTTTGTTAGATGGGGTGTGGCTGGAGGAGCGCACCAGATCATCCCGGTCCTCTCGGCTGGAGGTGCCCTGACTGAACACCAGGAGAGAGGCGTGGGTTGAGTGGAGACGGACCAAAATAGAAACAGAGCTATTTTGTCATGCTGGTGTGATTTCAGGAAGGAACAAGTGATCTTAAACAGTTTGGTCATCAAGGTTTTTCTCTTCAGGCACTTACTGTACAGCAGCCAGTTCACATTCAGGATACTCAGGTCTAACTGCATTAAGCCTTACCTCTCCTAAACGCTAGAAATAAAATTAATGCCTGACAGAGACATTATACTCTGTTCTAGACTAAGAGCCTAATGTACAGTACAACACCACAGTGACAACAGGAATGCAGGCTATGCAGTGAAGCTCAATTTCCATGCAGTCGATATAGATGGAGGCTAAGGGGAGAGGAAGAAATGTAATATGTCTGGACCCTGAAATCTTCCTGGAATATGCTGCAACTAAACACCACTTCAGAGTACAGACATTCACTCCAAAACTGACAGCAGTGGCTTCCAGGTTAAACAACCGAACTGAACAAATTAGCGTTTTAGATCTGAACAACTTTAAATACATTAAACACTCTGCAGCTTCCAGGCAAGTACACAAGCACCTGTTATAAAACTGCTTGATGAAAGTCCTGAGTATGTAACTACACAGAACGTGTTTGATGCCCTGTAAAGTTTTTGACTTCTAGCAACACTTTGGAACAATGTTTTTGTAAATGTGTGCCCATTTAGTTTATTTGCATCAAGCCCAGCAAAATATCAGTAAAACCGGTCTCAAAAAATAGAAAAGCATGTTTGTTAGGCCTCATGGTTATTAACACATTTTGTTGAGTAACACTGACAATGTTGTCTATTTTGAAGAAATGTGGAGAAATATGTCACTAGAAACTGAATTTGAACTATTTCAATAGAATTTGAACTCCTCAACTTTAATATTTATACGTCACAATGGTGAGCTTCTGTGAACACTATTGTAAAGTGGATTGTGTTTGAACTGGACTGCAAGAACTGAATTTTTATTTTGAGAACTGGATTTGGCTGAGTGTACAGAGTTAAATTTTCAGTGAGGATTATACATTATACACAGTTTCAGACCAACTCAGATCAATTCTGTTCAGTTTTAAGGTTACTTGAAACAAATTCTATACTAATCAATTCAATTTCAAATTCTACTCAGATTCAGTTTGCCAGTGCATTTATGCAAATTAAACCATTTTGATTCAGTTTCAGTTTCTATTGACATACAGACTCACACACAAGACTCTTTGTACCAATAATTTAAGAAGACACAAAAGAGATTTTGCTTTGAGGGCTCCCACATGTGAATGAATAAAAAGGCCTCACCTCTCTGGGCTGGACAATGCTCTGGATTTTTGTGTGCCACTGTTCGAGCCTTTCTCCCTTTCTATACTTCCCTTTTTGTCTGATGATTTCTCTATTTGGAAAGAGCAGAAGAGAATAGACAGATTATTAACATATCCTAGTTAACAATTTTAAAAACAGAAAGCAAAAATGTTCATAGCAGCGTTACGTCCACCAGAAATGTCTGCAGTTTGAATCACAAATTAATATTTTGTTTGCATGGAGCCAGTTAAGATTACATGTGACTGTGTCTTGCTGGCGGCAAGATTTTTAAGGTAATGTTGACAGTCCTATCAACACTACCTTAAAATCTGCCCAAGGTATTGACAGACAGGGACGATACGCTCTGATGAGAGGGAACCCAGCCCTGAGCAAACCCACATTTAAAGTGCTTAAAAAAAGGATAAAGAGAATAAATTGAAGCCAACAATGACTGAGAATAAAAACAAACACGCACAGTAACACGCCAGTCAATCATAAAAGTGCCAAGCTAGGCCTCAGTTGTTGTAGTGATCAATCAACTGAGGCCGTCTTTTGTAGTTGGTTACAGTTACTGCATCCTAAGTAGCCGGATTTAATGGCCGAGTGTGGACTACGAGACAGCATGGCCCCTGTCTCCTGCAGCTTGGCAGGATACACAGCTGGCTCCTCTGAAAGGGAAAGCCATGTTCTTTGAGGAGGAAATTGATCTCTACAAAGTTATAGCTCTAAATTACAAGCATGAGAGATATTCCGCAAAAATAATAATCATAACAGCTTTCAATATTTGTCCGCTTTTTTTTTTTACAATCTGTGATGCATTTCTTGTCAGACACGAGAACACTGTGCGCTCAAACACACTAACATTAACCAACTGGACAGGAATATCAACAGTACTGCTATTAGTTACATTACATTAGTAACACAGCAGTTTTTAAAACAAGGTTACAGAAGAAAGGAAATAAAACATGGAAGTGACAAAACAATTAGATAAAACAAAAAGGGACATTTAAAATTCAATTCAAACAGCCCTAATTAAAATTAATGTAAGTTTTAACTGAGAAAGCTTTGCAGACAGCACCACATTTTGAGTCAACTACAGCATAAAATCCTTATTACCACAGTTGGGCAAACAAAAAAAATCCTCCATTTTTCTTTTACAAAGAAAACGTTCTTGTTACTTCAGCTTCACTAAGAAAACAGGTTATGGCCTGTGTATAGAAACCCCTAATAAAGGTCATGTCAGAAAAGCTTACACCGTTTGTTTCATTTTATATGTTTGATAGAAATTAAACAAGGACAAAAGAAAAAAAAAGTTTGGCTATACAACATCAACAATAAGTGCTGTTTGAAAAGACGGGACTTTTGAATTAAAAACCTTTGTGTTACTTGAGTGAAAATAACAAGAAGATGGCCCTTGTTTGACCAAGAGAACCACCAGCAAACTGTGAAAAGCTTTTCGAAAGTGCATGGCCACTCTACATTTGAGAAGGTGATATTTCCTTGGGCAAACATAGAAAACCCACAAGCAACTGTCGAATCCACTTGAGTTTTACGAGTTTGAAATCCTTTGAAATAAACAACCCGAGTATCAATAATTTTAGACAGCAGGGACTCATGCTGATAGATAAATATGCTTTAGAGATGAGGTCATTACCAGTTGTAGGAACTGCATTAAATAACATTAAAGAGCAGTGACACTACAGTGAAACTGCTTTTGAATATTTTGATTGGACGTGTGGACCAAAAGCAATGTAAAGCACAAGACTATACAAAAGTTATTTTTTTAAATCACTGAATTACACTATCTCTGGAGAACGTCGCAAAACAATACATATTTTTCTGTATGATAATGAAATTCTACCCGATAAGAACATCAACGTTCAAAACAAGAATTACAACAAACCTTGAGGCTTGATCACACAAACAGTAGTTAATACCAGGTAATATTAAAGTCTAAAAATCAACCACAAAGTAAACTAGTTATCGCTCGTTATGCTACGAAACGTCAGTTTTAACGCTGCCTGCTAAATTTCACACCTTTTTAATATTCCTAATCACTCATTCAATGCTTTAAAACCCATGAACACTGCAACCGTGTTGAGCACCTCAATGAGACAGTGAGCGAGGGTCCTGCATGTGGTTCACTTATTGTACCACATATTGCATATTTCACATTCCTGCACACGCTTTAGTCCTCTGAACTAGCTAATGAGCTTAACTAAACTTTGAATCATAGTGTAGGAAACTGGGTGAAGGCTGGTTAAAACGGCTGTCACACATCTGCGCCTCTTTATCTGCGGTCAATCACCAACGTAAAGTGGCTCTGTCAGATCAGATCAGACTCTTCTCAGAAATTAAAACACTCGGCTTCTTAACGACAACTGCACAAAGTTCAGCATTGCACAACTTCCTCTCATGACCTAAAACTAAACTAAAGTGAAGTGCAGGGGAAACATTAGAGTCATTTCTATATATTCTCAGCTGCAGATCTGACTACATGCACACTTAAAATAAATTAATAATAAAAATCTCTTCCTTCCTTCCTTAGTTTTACACAGAAGTAAAGGCAAAGCAGACTTTTACCTCACTGGGAGGGAGATGGGAGTAGAGTTTACTGATTTTTAAAGCCAATAGTTAGCTGAGAGATCAGACGGGCAACATGATGAAGTCTATCTGTCTTGAATCAGTGTCTCAATGAAATGGCACAACTGGTGTCGCCAAAGCTCGTTATTACAACACCGACCACAACAGGTGTTGCCACTGTCACATAGCGACCACTCACATCAGCAGCGTTACTTAGCAAACACTCACATTAGCACTAATTAGCTCTCCAACCGCACACTCGGACCAACACTCACAGCAGCTGGACGTGAAAGACAAACACCGGAAACATTAATAATACCACAAGGGCTTTAAACGAATCAGTATCCCGTCTGGTTCATAACTGGCCCTTTAGCTTATCAGGCTAAAGTTAGCTCCTGTGATTAAAAAAAATGCTACACCTCGCTAACATTAGCCGGGAAGCTAAGTGGCTAATTAGCAAAGGTGCTCCCGTCCACTGCGCCTAATAATAATAATAATAATAATAATTTTTTTTAAAAATCAACAAATAAAGGAATGATTGTCATACCAGAGTCTTTCATCGCCCTAGACATCTCCATGCACCGCTCCCAAGCATTATGTGCAGAAGAGCAATGTCCAGTGTGTTTGAGTCCTGCCCATGCTCCTGTTGGGTGGGAGGAGTCTGCCCCCCGCCCTGCTGCAGAAACAGGAGGCTGGATCACAGCCTGAGGTTTGTGGGCGGGGCCATGAGACTGTCAGTGGGCTGGACACAACACAAAGTATGCAGAAAATGCAGCCGGAAATGCTTTTTCACATTCAGTGGTGCATAGGGAAGTAGTGCTTGTGCACCTCAAGAGGCCAAATTAAAGTGCGACTGTGTGTAAATATCCTGTTTGCTCATTCAAATGTGGAACAAGCGCAACAGGCACTGTCTGCTGCGACATCTTTGCATTTACACACGCACTGCATGACTTTAATCATGACATGCCCGTGTCTGATCCTTCAGCATGGCTCTAATTCAGCATACAGACAAATAAAATGGGTGAAATCTGTATGAAATGGGCCATCAAGACAAATCACACCAACCCATGTGTTTACAAATAAGGCAAACACATTGCACATTTTACAGCATGACTCAGAGATCTTGTTGCTGATTTATTTTATATGGTTGCCTATTTTGTGTTTATTGTTAGTATAACACCTCCACTGACACCATTCTATGTGTATATATATGTTTAAGATAAGATACACTTTATCGACCCCACATCAGAGAAATTCACTTGTTACAGCAGCTGTGCAGTAAGACAAATATCATGAGAAGTACAAAAAATACATATATAACTATTAGTAAACTACGTGCTTTGAAACAAAACCTGCATAGGCATTCATAAATTATTACTCAGAAGATTTTATATTGTTTAATTTATGTTGTTTCAATTTTCCACATTAACTTGACATTTGTTTACGCTATTGTATGCTCACCTGGAAAGCACCTTGTAATAGAAATAAAGTTACTTATCTATTGAGCTACTCACTTTTCAGGCAGTCATCACCACACACCACAATAACTTACTGTTATTAGCTACACCTGCGTGTTTTCTGCTACGACAAGTCAAACTGTGTGTCACGGACAGGGCCAGTTGTGTGACTGGTGTCCTTCCCCACCCCCCCCGCGCCCTGCCGTTTATGAGTAAATCTCTTACAGCTCAAACGCAGGTTGAGCTAACAGCATTCAAAAGGAAGTGCAGCTTTCAAAACGACCCAGTTTTATGATGCAACCCCTTTTGATGTAGACTTCTATTGGTGTGAGGCTATCTACACCGAGAAAAAAAAAAAAAAAAAAGAAAAGCAAACGCTAAAGATAAAGAAGAGCCTCTCCTCTCATCCACTGCATGGATCCTGGTAGGCCTAACTCAGCTGAGTGGAGTTTACTGGATATGAAGACGCTTCTACTAATAGAAATAAGACGACAAACCTGTTTTCCGGTGCTGGCTGAGTTTCGTGAGTCTTGTGCCGAGGGGAGCAAGGGCCTGTTTGACAACTCCCTGGCCTCTGGTGGCTTTGTTATATTTGTCGATCCATTCGAACCTGGGTACCTGTGTGGGGGACTTGCAAACCTCTGGAGAAAGACAGACAGAGGGTAGTTAGGATTAGTTAGGGGAGGAAGTGAGAAATACAGCCAGAGCGTGACCTGAAAGTCACATTGTCTGATTGTTTTCAGGCAAAAGTAGAGATAGAGCATCAGGAATGGTGAGAATCATGGTTTAAGTAAATAAGAAAGCTTATTTATCAAGTCTTTTTTTAAAGCATTTGAATGTGTGTCTGAAAGGTGCTGCAGTGCACTGAGAAGATCTCTCTTTTATCCGCCTACCTTTACCATTTCTCACACTCTTCTTTTTAGCAAGAGCAAGTGCCACGTCATTTATTCTGTCCATCACTGGTATCCCTCACCAGGTTAAAAGCCTCTGTGGCTCATCTTAGAGTATCACCGAAAAAATGTACCACGAACAGCATGCCAGTCCTCGTCTGTGCTCAACTGGGCTTTCCACAGTGAAAAATAGTGACGCAGAGGTAAAAGCAACACATCCCTATCAAAGCACACTGTCCGTTCACCTCTCAACGTCCTGCTCCATTCAGGTGAAAAGGAGGCAGAAAGTAAAAAAAAAGCAGCTCAAGAGATGAACCGAAGAGGAAGCTGCTCGTCCTTCTTAAACTGTTTTCATCTTGTCCTTCTTTGTGACAGAGACAAGCACACACTGTCCAAACTCCGCCCCTTTTCTCTGCCTCTTTGTAAACTCTCCCCTTTTTCTGTCAGCCATGCGTCATGTGTACGCCCAGTGACTGACAGATGAAGTGACACCACAGGTTTGTATATCTAAAATCGGTGTAAGGTGTAAACCACATCCCCCAACGACCTCACAAATGTATTTCTGCTTTATTTAGTTTTTTTGTATTTTAAATTCTAAGAGTAAAGGTATATTATGGTTTGCCACATGATTGTGACGTCCAGGCAATTAGAGACAGGCTGAGCAGGTTTCCTCCAACCAGATGGAGAGAGCTGATTAGTAGTGTCTTTTAACAAATAGGTGCCTCCTGCTTTCTTCAGAAAGATAAGATCTACTGAAGCCAATCAAAAAAGTTAATCCATTTTAGTGCCTAATGTGCTGTTTCAATGAACAGTCGTCTCCACAATATGCAGTGAAAGCTGGATGCCATGTGAGCGGATGACATTCTGTGCATGACACAGAGGGCCGACTTACCGCTCCAGGCCCTGTTGACCTCGCTGAGGAACAGCCGAGAGTTGGACCCAAAAGGAAGTCTGAGCTCTAATGCCTCTTCCTGGTAGCTCACTCTCACCCTGGTATCGCCACCTAGAATTGGATGAGAAATATGAGGAAAAATGAGGTGTTACGTTTCATGCAGTCTATCGGTTATGTGGCACATAATGACTAAGCTGTAATAGGACTCACCCACAACCGCGAGTTCCTCTGGTGAGGAAACTACAAAAGAGCGCAGCATGAGAAACGTGTGAGAGCACTTCAGAGAAATCATTGTCATGTCATTATTTCACAAGAATTATCATGGGGAACATGATATTATCTGGCACTCGGCTGTTTAACTGTCAGTGTGTTTGCATGGCGGCGCAACATACAAAAGCAGCTCACCCTCCACAACAGCAAAGTCGAGGGAGATGGGTATGATGTCCTCCAGCGACACGTCATCAGCAGTAATCGCCATCCTTCGATGCGTATAAATAAAGATTCTATAAAGTATCACAAGCAGACACATTTTCATTTTTGGCTGATTTCATTAGCAGTACCTTTACATCAGAAGGCATCTGCAGGGTTGGACACAATAGAGAAGATGCCTGTGGTGAATATAATACAAGCCTTCAGATAACATGGCAATGGTGTCAGACATGTTGGTGCAACCCTTTTTCTCCTAACACAACTAAACCGCCTTTCAATGGCAGCATATTCGTGTTCGATAAGTCAAAGATGCTATGATTGGGGTCATTTTTACTCACGCATGTTCTTTTGTAGACTCCACCAGTCCCAGCAGTCTGCTCTCTGTACCGTCGTCAAGGAGGACATCACATTGGACAGCATGTATACAGTTAAGGATACAGCAGAAATATGTTCGTACAGCAGCACCTTCAACATTTTTCCAGGAAATGTGGCTGTCTGCTCATTTGAAATACTTTGAGTAAAATGAGCAACACTGAAAGTTTGTATTTTGTTTTCCCTGACAAGTGTTGTCATGTGACCGAAAACATTTAGTTAGATCTTTGAGCATCTCCATTTCATATTATCACCACTGCAGGGAGACATTGGGTTTTTTTTTATTATTTGTTATTTTGTTATTTGTAACATCTGTGGTACTTCATAAATGAACCATTTACATATAGAAATAACTGTAACATCAGTTTATAAAATACGATAGCATTATATAAAATAGTTAATAAAAAACTTCCACCTTGCACATGCAACATGATATACTGCCTACATCTCACTGGCCATTAATGATGATCAAATATTATATTGTATTATGAAAGTTACATGACATTATATTATAACACTGGTAGGTGAAATTCCGCAGCATATAAAATTAAGACTTTTTTTAAACTTTAAGTGGAATCATTGCATGACTTTAACTTATAATTTACTTATGTATTTATTTTAGATGGCATTGCTACTTTGAGTGGAGTGAGTGGATTTGAGCTTCCTCCACCTCCGCCTGGAAGGAGCGAGCCGCAGCTGGTGAGGCAGAGTCGCCACCTTGCGGGTGAAAACTCTTACTACAATCTTTGGATCAGATCCTGAGGAGAGTCACACCCGATTAAACCCGCAGCAGCTCGGACGCCTCTCTGACGGAGTTCGGTTGTAGCATTGAAAGAGAGAGAGACAGAGAGAGAGAGAGAGAGAGAGAGAGAGAGAAGCAGAGGGGTGGAAGTTTGGTCCGTGTGGATCAGCCTCTCGGGCCTCTC
>JBAJHX010000036.1:15038488-15063901 GCA_037176925.1 Amniataba percoides
AATCATTCCTTAATCAGCCAGTATTGTTGTTGTTGTAGATGCTTTGGCTTACACCCTGTAAAAAATGCCAATGTGTTGCTTCTGACTGAACTGGAAGCTGAGCATTAGAAACTTTAGCTGTGGTAGCATTACGGCTCTGGGGATGACAGTGTCAGTCAATCTGTCGACCAATTTGTTTCAGGATTAGATATCTTTGTGACCAAGTGATCAGAATTTCCTCTGACGTTGCAGCAAGACAACAACTTGCACAACAATATTTACTTCCAAAGTGAAGAGAAAAAAGTCTTAGTCCATATATTATATTATATTAGTTGTGTCATTGTGGGTATGTTCGCATTCAGACATTAGCATTAAATGTGTGAAATGTGTGTTTGTCAGAGAGACTTAAACCTGAATGTAAATAAAGTGAACAAGAAAGACATGAAATGAGTGAACAGTGTTATTTCACCACGCTACATGTGCTACATGCCACACATGCAGCATTAGTGCACAGTAACTATGCCAACATGCGTGTGTCATCTATTCATGAGAGAGCTGCAGTATGACATCTTTGCTTTTGGGACAGTGACAGTGGAGACCCAGAGTTCATCCCTGCATTTATCTCTTGGCAAACACCTGTTACACATTATATAGACTGCATGGCACAAAATATACACTTATATTGAATTATTATGTGATGAAACCAAGATATCCTGTCACCAGGCAAATGGAGCCTCCAGGTTTCAACCACACAGCAGCAATGTGGAAACTACTGAAAAATTCCTGTGCTTTGACAAACCTAATGTTGCCTCTTCAATATTTTCATATGCTTTTCAATATTTTATATATTTATTTTTTTCTAATTTGTACATATAATATCTATTACAAATATATTCCAAAAAAGTATTTTGGGGAAATTTGATGATGATAATGAAGATGATTGGTGATTTTGGACTATATAGCCAAAAACCAAAGAACAAACTGACTGATTCTATGACGTATGTGACCTCTTGCAGTGAATTAAATTAGCAAACATGCACTCATACCTGTGTCTTTTATTAAAGTGGTGGTGGAGGCCATTATCATTTTTCCAGAAAGGGAAAGAGCTCTTTGTCCAGCTGAGGTCATATCTGTCAAAATGCTGGCAAACAGAAAAGTAAACACGTTAATGAAAGACCTGTTGAATGTTGCGCTATTAATGTCTGCAAAGTTTTACACAGACATAAACAAATCTCTGCTGGCAGAATAAACTGAGAAATAATAAACTTCCTTTGTGTGCTGACAAAAGAGCTTTATGTTGAATGGTAATGTGGGCTATTCAGACTGTTTACCTCCACTAATTGGTCTAAGAATGATACCTGTTCATTCATTCATTGTAACCCACCTGGGCAGTTCTTTTGATCTGTGAGAGCTAAGTCATCCATGGTCTTTGCTTCTAATTGCCCTGGTGAAACTGATCTCATAATTGTTTGGTTGAGTCACAAAACTAGAAATTGATAAATGTGAGAATTAAAGCTGCCCTTCAACTTTTTTTCCCCTATATCTTTACACAGTCCTGTCTGAGTGGCACCTAGACATAGAAATAAGCTATTTTCAGCGATGGTGACCTCCTCTTAAGGTCATTCATTCTAACATTAGTAACAATCAGTTATACCACAATTGTCTCTGTTTGCAGTGGTTTATCAGTGAACACAATTAAAATGTGTTTGTTCCTAGATCAGTCCCCTTGGGAGAACCGTTAAGCGGTGCGGCTTGTTTTTTCCTCTCTCCCCTGGATCCCAGCACGGGCTCCTAT
The DNA here is from genome assembly GCA_037176925.1 of Amniataba percoides. Lineage (NCBI taxonomy): Eukaryota > Metazoa > Chordata > Actinopteri > Centrarchiformes > Terapontidae > Amniataba > Amniataba percoides. The sequence continues at coordinate 15,040,263 of JBAJHX010000036.1, forward strand.
GGGCTCTACACCCTGGAAACTGAGTGACAACAGTGGCCATTTTGGCTTTCAGCCCAAAACACAAAGTTTAATAGGAACTTTGGATTTTTTTGTAGGATATTCAATATGATGCACAGTGTATTAGAAGATGCATTCAGGTGCTAAATCCTCACCGTGTAAGTCATCTCTTCCTTCTGGCCTCATACATTTTCATCATGTTGTACTAGTATGTACGTATGTAATTCATACAATTAAATTATACAACTCTTGAAATGATAACAAAAGGAACCCCCCCCTCACATAAATATCCTGCAATTTCAGAGAAGGCGCTATCTTAATGAGAGACTATTTTCCATGATGGTTATTCATGCAATGTGAATATTTTGTGTCTGCGTGTTGAGGAGATGCCTCAAGCAGAAAACCAGAAAATATTTGTTAATAATTTTGTAATCAGTCAAAAGGGATTATTTTAAGGATGTAACCCAAGTAACCATTTTTGAGACTGAGTAAGTCATCAAGAGAAAGATTAACAACATTTGAAAAATAAATTGCGAGACATTTTTGTATTGACTCGTAAATTGACTTAACTTTTCATTGGACAGATTCACTCATATTTATCAATAGATAGTCATTAGTGATTGATCTTTTCATTATGTAATATTAATAGAGCATATACAAAATAATGCATGTAACAGAAACATCAAAACATAACAGACCATTCCCCTGCTGTATCATTCGCTAGTTACAATAGTACCACTGTTATAAACCCGCTTCATTTTGTGATTCCCCACGCACACATATCAAAATACATCAAATCTAAAACGCTACAACAAGTAATGTTTTTATGCAATTTCACTCACCTGTGGTGCACTTTGTAGGGATTTTGTCAGCTGTGGCTGAAGTGAATGAGCTCTCTCTCTCTCTCTCTCTGTCTCTCTCTCTCTCTCTGGAGTTCTCTATTGCTCTCTGTCACCTCCCCCCCTCTGCTACCTGTCGACAGCACTATTAGCAACGTAATAAGTGGAAACTCTCACCTGCACAGCTAAACTAATGTGAAAGGAAGAGACTAAAGGTCTGCTGTTGCTGGGTGGGTCTAAAGGTATCCCAGCATTGATGTGGTAATGGTTTCAGGAAAAAGCCCATGTGGGTATTTTCACATTTAGGCAGCATTATATGTCAAAACAGAGCACTTTTCTTTTCATAATTAGCTCATTATGACTGGTCTGTTGAATTACTTTTGAATCGTATCAGCCTAAGAGAGATCAAATTAAGTGGGTCATATAAACAATCTAAGTTCCCCAAATTGTATTGACTTCTTTACAAAGCAAATATGTTCAATAAACTTTTCTACCTTCAGCCATCAAAATATCATTTAATACCAGTTTACTCTGTGTATTCTGTTACACACATACAGAACTGTACAGTATTGTGTTGCTTTGATGACAGTTAACTAAAACTGTGCACCCAGCAATTAGAGAATTAACAAAATAACTCGGTGGAATAAGCCTATAGGAGGAGAACAGGTGATATTTCAGTGCGCTGTGGGGTGATTGTATAAGAAACCCACAGGTTTCTGTTCAACACAATGTGAAATCAGACCCCCTCTCTCTACCAGCCATAAAGCCCCCACAGACTACAATTACCTCTTTGTGGCCAAAAGAACGTAGAATTCTTGGGCACAGCACAAAAGGCACTTGCACAATTCAGGTGACAGAAAGTCCTTCCTTTTTTCATTGCAGCTGCATGAGAATTTTGTCGCTGTTTATAGTTAAGGTGTGGTTGCTAAAAATACACAGGACTTTAAGGGTTATTTCTAAAATTATTTAGGTGGCAAAATCCTTTCTGACTTCTAAATTGTATTTGTTATGTCTTATTATTTAAATGTATGAACTTTGTTGATCTCTAAGGGTAGAAAACATGTTTACACAGACAAATAATGATGAATGTGTCTAATGATGAATAACAGTACTGGTCTGTATCAGCAGGGCATCCTTTTTTGGCAGAGGTTTGACATGTAAAGCAACTCTAAAAGTTTGTAAGCCATGACATTTTATTAAAGGTTGGTTCATCAGACAATACAGATATTTAAGTTTGAGTAAGTAAGGACAGTTAATGCTCCTTTAGTCAACACTGGTAGGCTTCTGAGAGATCATATTGTAATTTCACTGTAAGGCAAGTCCAAAAAAGAAGAAACCTGAGGAAAAGCCACAGATGAGGAATCCCTCTCCTTCAGACAGACAGACGTGCAACAGATGCCACATGTACGGAGAACATCATCATCAGTCATATATGGAGTTATACATGGGTCGTAATAAACTGTAGCTGTACTGACTTCAGGCGTTTAATTCATGTGTGAGTTATCACAGATAATGGAAATGAATCTGTGAATCCAGGTGCATCTCTACATGTCCTCATATGGAGCTCTGGGCCACTTGACCTTATCTCCAACAGTGAACCTCAGACAGATGGACCACAACTGGAATCAGTGAGGAACCTGCAAGACTGAAGAGAACAAGGAGGACTGGGGCTCTGGCAGTAACATGCACTTTACAGGACATAAGAGTATTCACATTAACCACATTAACATTAAGAAATTCCCTCCCACTGTCTCCTGGACAGTGTGTTTGAAATTTCACAGAAACAGAAAAGAGTAAATTTCATTGTAAAAAGAGAAGATAATAAAAGTCAACAGAACATGGGCACCAAATGGCCTATACTTTTCTTGGTGCCTCAAGGAAAATGTGAGCTTTTCCTTCATATATACAACCATTCCTGTACACATCCATCCAGCCCGACAAAAAAGATACATCATTTCCTATCCTAAGGATTTTTTTCTCTGGTTTCTTTTCACAGGAGCAGAATGTGGAAAGGTTTGGCATTTATAAGGACACAATCTCACTGCTGTTGAATGTGAACAACTTTATGTTATATTATTGATAAGTCAATCTACATAATGACCTGAAAATGACTTCAAAAACATGTAACATCATCCTCACTTATATGGTTGTCTGCAAGAGTCATTTTTGAATGTACAACTTTCATCAAATAGAACTTTTTTGTTCTGGGAGGAGATTTTTTTTCAAAGCCAGCATACGTACATGTCGTCCATGGAGAACACACACATTCACACAACATACGTATACACACTGTATAATCTCCACATTTACATACATATCTGTTTTTTATTTACAGTGTTATTACAGCGTAACTTTTACTTACAGTGTTATTTAGGGATTTTTTTTTTAATGTTTTATTAATGTTATTTTGATGTTTGCACACATGTATGAGGTCATGAACTGAAATAAGAGGCTGAGTGATTCTCTATGAATGCAGACAGGAGCACAAATATGCAGCACACCTGAACAGAAGCTGCCCATGTGAGGCCTGCATTTGCATGCAAATTCACCCACAACAATAAACCATGTAGATATTGCCTGTAGGCTCACATTTCACCTGAATGCCCAGCTTTACTTTGAAACCAAAGACTCTTGTTTTGCATAGTCAATAGGATAACCAACCACCAGGAAGAACTGCTGCACCTTTTCACACTTGATTTCTGTAGCGTGAGATATGTATATGGTTCAGAGGGTTAGGCTGAACAAACATCTCTTAAATAATCCTGTTTCCGACCAGCTCCCACAGAGTGAAAACTGGTATATGCAAGAAGAGGGTCCAGAATGAGTGTTATTGTTTGGGTTCCTCTGGGCTTTCAAATGTTGATGTTCCATCATCGTATCATCATCGTTATAGGACTGCGTTTGAAATGACTTGCCTTTCCTGGAAAACTTAACGAACAAAGGGCAAAGTGTAGATACATAGCAAACTTGACACGATCAGGCAACAAGGACCCTTTCGTGACTGACACACTTATTTTCTATTTAGGCTCCAGCATTGTGGGATAGAAATGAAACAGATAATACAAAGTAAAAACCCCAAATGCCAGCTCTGATTTGTTGATGTGTTAACATCTGGTGAGCACTGAACAAATTTAAGCACCTTGTCTGTACATACAGTAGCGCAAATTCACTTTCCACTATTTAACAAGCAACGAGGTAGATTACCAACATGACAAAACCCCACAAGTACTCTGAAGCTCTGAGACTGTTGGATGGTCCAAAAGTGATAAGATCATTTTATTTAAGTTAGTCTGGGTTAATATGAATCATTCTTTAATTGGTTCTGTATACACCATTACATTAAAATATCCGATTTTCCCCTCAAGGTAAAATATAGTTTAAAATCCTTTTCTGGCTCAGTCTTGTGTGTAGTGCTTAGTACATAACTAAGCAAACTCAAATTACAATTTACTGCACAAAGAACAAATTGCAGATGCAAATGCAAATGTAGTGTGTTGTGTGTAAACTGAATAGAAAATAAAGTGTTTCATTACATTGTAGAGTATGATATGATTTTTTTTTGTGGGTGTCAAAAACAACCAAAAGCACATTTCTGGCCTACTATTTTTCATTACTTCTTCAGCTCTGACAAAAGACAGACAGAACAGATGGATGCTGACACTCCAGCGCAGGGTAACAGTTGCACTGCGGGTGGAAGCTTATTCACATTGTTGATAGATAAAGCTCAGTAGACCAAATTAAGCAGCCAAGATGCAACTGGACTAACTACATGACTAAGAAGATTAGACAAGATTTACCTACCCAGCAGTCGTCAGCAGCACTGTTCACACTGACTCGGTGCATAGCAACAGGTCTGTCAGCCACATGAACATTCACCACTGATTAGGACATTACATTGAGCAGAAATAAGAGCTACCGCATCCTAATGATGCTACACGGGATTGTTCCCTCCTGTCCTACACTTGAGCTTCTGGCAAAGGTCAGTGTCCTGCTCTTCTGTACATTTTCTCACAGTAAGCCTCCATCCACATTTCTGTTATGTGTTTGTTTGTGTGCGAGGTCGTAGTGTTGCAGCACCCGCCTGCAGATGGCATAGTCTGCTTTATTTAGCAGCTGACACTTCAGACTCATTAGACCACGGCTGGGTGAAACCAGGGTCATCAATGAGCTGTAATGAGGAGATCCAATATTATTTTCAGCTGAATTACTTCCACCCATGTGTGAGCTGTGATGGATAAAAGACATGAACAATAATTCTTTCCCCAGTCAGAGTGCCGCAATGTGAGGTGAACATGCTTCAACATGACGGCGTACATCCTGTGGTCTTTGTTCACGTGGACATTTAAGGGGATTCTTTGCACCTGCAGGTTTCTCTGGGTGAGTGAGTGCTCTTTGAACATAGCCATTTGTGTTGAAATTTGGATATCTAATCCTTGTTTTAACAGACCTGATTTCTTTGGTGAATAAAAATCCCTGCTTATTTGCATTGCAGATATGCCCATACAATGCAATCAAATTTTTACCCAGGGAGCAACACATCTCAGGGGATATGTGTCGACAGCTTAGACAACCTGTGGGTGAGGATCTTGTAAAACCTATTAAAATCTTAACCATAAATTGATATTTTTTTTTAATCTATGTGGAGAGGCCTGTGTGTATAATAGACAACCTTCATAATGAACCGTTATCACACCAATCGCGGTTAAATGTAAACCAACAAAAAGCTGAATTGTCTTATCTAGTTTCTGGAAGGTCCATGTGCATCCTTCTGCAGATTTGCTCTACATCTCCTCAGCACCTGTGTAGGCAGAGAGATGATGTGATAACATGACTTTGTTTTGTCAGGTTCTGAAAGTAAAGGCATTGCAGCCATCCCAGGTAGCCCTGACCGTACAGCTGCCCTTCATAAAAGACTAACCAAAACTGAGAAAGAGATACTGTCACTCAAGACCAGGATCGCCTGTGAGAGAGCATCATGGGAGAGGAGGTTTGCAGAGCTCCAAAGAAACCAGGAAGAGCTACGTAATCAGGTGTGTGTGAGTGTGTGTGTGTGTGTGTGAATGTGTGTGTGTGGGGGGGCTGAAGTTGTGTTTATGACTTAATTAATGACGTCTTGTTGCCGATTCCTCAGCTGGCCTGTCAGACTGGAGAACTGGTGAGCAGCTGTGATGAGCGGGGAGAGTCAGGAGTGGACAGCGGAGAAGTATTTGAGAATTGCTCAAGTAAATGAAAGACACATACACCGAGTTCATCCAGAGGCTTTTGTTTGTGCGTACTGTTGATTTTGATAATAATGTCAGCTGCCCTACAGGCAGTCTCTCAAGAACTGATTGCCAGCACCGAGGATGTGAGGTGTCATCAAGAAGTGACTCTTATTCAAGCAGTTTGTCAGGCAGCCATTTATCGTCATCATCAGCACTGAGCTCAAGACTTGCCTCCTCCTCATCTTCAGCCACCAGGTACTGCCGCTGGTGCAAAAAGTACTCCGATCTTTTGCTCGCAGCAAGACCACAGTGTGGAAATACAATTAAATGCTACATTCAAAAAGTTATTAAACTACTCCTAGACAAGAAATCCCAGCACATGACGCTGTGTAAATGAAAGTTTTTACTCTTTGACTGTTCTGTGGATTAATACAAAGGAATTATCATGCAAATTTGTGAGCTTTACGGTTCCTCTGATGTAAGCGAATAAGCTAATTCCAATTGTCAAACTACACCGGATGGAGTTAGTCAGTATTACTCATTTTTCAAAGGATTGATGATCGTCATCTCTACGGGACTAACTGAGCCTCTCTTCCTCCAGTGTGAGGTCATGGAGGATGTCCCAAGGGCCTCACCGGGTTTTTGTACCCCACTCCCCCATGGACCTGGAGCTGGGTCATCGGGTCAGGATAATGCTGCCGTCTGGACGGATCAGCACAGGAACTATTCGTTTCCTGGGCCACCTGCAGGGGGAGGCAGATCTCCACCTTGGGGTGGAGCTGCAGACACCTGATCATGGATTACATGACGGCAGTCACAGGGGACACAGCTACTTTGAATGGTAACTGATCTCATTTCCTCATTGCGTGAACAACGTGTAGCTTCTTAATGGCGACTCAGGGTGTGTAGCCTGTCATGCAGGGCGTCATGCAGGGCGACACTTCTGTGTCACTTAGCTGTGTGTTACTGAGAGAATTTCACAACTATTTTTAAAAAAGAACAATTCAGGTGCTTCTTACAAACCCTTTTGAGTGTATTACTGACTGGAAGTGTATTATTACACTGACGATTTACATGAATCTGACAGGCGCATCTATTAGCAAACTGTGATTCCCAAAGGCTGGGTTAAATGCAGAATATTACGCTAAAGTGTTTCTGTGAATGAAGGCAGCACACTGAGGTCCTTAGGTATTTAACAGCCAAACAACGCCTCCAGACATGCTTGAGCCCTATGCACTTAGTGGCAGAGCTGAATATGCAAATCTCAGACTGAGGTAAACTTGGCAGGCTCAAATTCCAGTATTGAACAAGTGGGGCGTGAACTTGAAAAGTGAGATGCCTGCGGCAATAACACATCATTGCTGCTCCAAACCTTAAATTCAGCCTTTTTCTCTTAGCTCTTTCCTTATGAGTTTATCCAATTGCTTAAAGAAGATTACATGTCCATCATTTTGATATTTTGTTTTCTTTCCTTTGCAGCAAGCCTGGCTATGGTGCTTTTGTACCATTCCACAAATTATTGATGGCCTGGGAATAACAGAAATACAGACTACCAGCTGCCCATCTGAATACATGAAAGGTTTGGCCAATAGAGTAAAGGACAGTAGCTAGAGCCATGGATTTTAAAACGAATTATAATGACATTAATATACATATTTTGATAGATACATATAAGTTATGTACACCATGTATGTCTTATCTTGCCTGTAATTCATAATAAAAAACAGGTAAAACTTTAATTCAGCCTGTGATTTATAGTGTATGTTGTTGTTTGAATCAGGAACTAATGAAATATTCCCTGGTTATTACTAGTACTTAAATGAAGGCCTGGTGGAAGTACATATCTGCTTTGTGTTATCAAAGCAGATATGCAGAACATGTAAAGTAATATATAACCACCATGAACAATGGGCAGATAGATTTGTTTTTATATTGCTTTGCTGAGCTGCTTTGTGGACCATAAAGTGGTTTTCTAACTTACCTGCAGAGTCCCAATACATGCTCTAAATTGCTCTATATCTTCCACTTTGCCTTCATTAATTTCTGATTCATACAATAACACACACCGTACATTGCAGGCTGTATTGTAAAGTATTACCAAATACCTTTTTATCACGTAGTTTCATTGCGTGGGCTCAGTCTAGTTGAGTTAGTGGGTGCGTGTTCGTCAAACAAGCAAACAAGGGCAGAATTCCAAGCACTGTCTGGCTTGTTTAAAACATTTCTAGAATGACAACCATGGGTCTCACTGAGCGCTGCATGTAAAAACATGTTTTTTTTCCCCAAAGCTAAATGCTTACATCAGCACACGGACATGCTCACAATGACAGTAGATAGTAAGTTAATGTTTTGTTGGTTTACGTTTGATAATTAGCCATAAACAGTGTACTGATGTCTGTGTCATTCATTTAACAGGTATTTAACCATAAACCCAAGTGGTCAGGTGATTGAGGTGATTATAGTTCCTCCTCTGGGGACCACAAACCAGCAATCCATCTAATAGTTGTCAAAATATGCCAGTAGTGGACTGACTGAGTGAGTGACCGACCGACATTACTGTCCAAAAAATCACAGGTCAGTGAAGGTAGCTTTTTTAGAAAATGAACCTGTCATTCAACAGTAACTCCAGAAAAAAAAGGAATTTTTCTGCATCAGTCTGTTACATGAGCATTCGTTCACACACAAACACAATGCTGACCTTTCCTCTCAGATGCTGGAAAAACAAAATGAGTTTCCGATTTGTTGAAGCTTGCAACATCAGCTGCAGAGTAGAATATTTCTTTGTCTATAATGCCCTGGGGCTCTCTTAAATTCTTCAGAAAAAAACGCCCATGGCAGGTTGGAGCCCTACCTGTGAAATTCACTTTAATAAGGAAGAAACCAAAATGTTGCAATGTGAATGACGTGACCTCGAGTGACTGCCATTACTGGGTGCCAAGTTCCTCAATTCTGGATAAGCTTTGGACGTGTGTTTACAGATGCATTAGCTAAGGCCAAGAAAGACTGATGCAGCACTAATCTCACAGTACAAGAAAGTCCACCTGACACATATTTGACACATGACATCTTTTTATTTTTTATGGCATTTTTTTCCATATACTCAGCACGGTGGTGCAATGATTTGTACTCCCACCTCACAACAAGAGGGGTCTGGGTTTGACTCCGCAGCATGGGTGGGGCCTTTCTGTGTTTTTCTGTGCTTCTGAGTTTGCATATTGACCCGGAGAACAGTTTTTTCTTCCATGTGCTTTCTATTAATTTATCTCTCAGTATATATTTACAAAACAATCTCTGTGAAAACATAAATCTGCATGTTCTAGAGAACTACATTCCACATTTTATTGCCAGTTTTTCACTGTAACCCAAATACACGAGTAGTGTTACAGCAACCCTTGTTCTGAGAACTGATGCCTATTTACAGGAAATGGGTGATGACACACCAGCAAATTATTTTCACGGGTGTCAAAACCCTTTTCTCACTTTCCTCATAAGGTTTGAATTTACTGTAAATCCAGAATGTTGAAATACACTGTAACTACACCTAATGGAGACAATATTTAAAAGCAAATTGTTCTGGAGAACTGCATTGAGAATAAAGTAATACTTTATACAGAAATTTCTTATTGCATGAGAACTTCTCTTTGAGCAATGATTAAAATACATCACATTTGACACAATATGTATCAACATCAACTATTGTTGCTAGCACTTTTCATCCAAAACTTGGATAACAAGGTAACATTTTGCCACAGTGTCATGCAAAGGCACATAAGTGTTCATAAATAGGAAGGGAAATTACACTTCCATAATGTCTTATAACACATAACGAAACATCTGTGCAATTAGCATTCAAATCATTCAGTTATAGACACTATAAAAGCTCAGGGGATCGACGTATGTGTGACACTGTCAACACAAGGATCACGTTAGTTCTGACTGAAGATGAAAGTCACCCGAGGAATCTTCAGAACATCCGTCTCTGAGCCTTCATGGTGAGGATCTCTGCAGCCAGTTTCTCTGCATCCATCACATGCGGAAACATTTCCATGACTGTGTCCACCTCACGTGGGTTGAAAATGGCTTGCAGGTTCTTGCGGAGCTCCAACCTTTGCAGGTCGAATGCAGCAGAGGTTGGCTGTTGGTGTCCCCAGGAATGGTAGTGGTGGCAGTGGGAGTCGTGGGTGTGTGAGGACTGGATGGAGGAGGGGAGACTGCAGGATGTTCTGCCTTGGGGCAGCCCCTGAAAGGGATCTGACCAGTATTTTTGGTGATGGTGCGGGTCCCCTCTGTAATGGAGATGGCTGGGGAGGCCGTGTTGGTGTGGCGTGCCGGGCGGGAACATGTGTGGCGGGTAGGTGTCGTATTTGGCTCGACCCTTGGAGTCTATGTTTCTGGGATGCTGATGACCGTTGGAGGAGGGCACTGCATGGGAACAACACACGCAGGACTGGCTGCTGTTATTTTTCTCTGCATGCCCTGAGGTGGGTCCGCTGAGGCCGCTTTGCTGCTGGGCCCTGTGCCTGAGGGAGTTGCATGAAAAGTCCTGGCTGTCATAAGAGCCAAGGCCAGAGTCCGGGTACTCGGGAGAGACATTGCCATAGTAACGATTAGGCACAGAGTGTAACCCAGGCCACTCTTTCTGACTCAGGCTTCTAGGGTCATCCCAGTAGAGCGGCGTATTTTCTGTAACCTGACTGGGATTGATAAATCTTTGGTGGTACTCTGGGTTGGAGTCATGAGGATGGGAACGGGCGTTATGAGCATGCTCAGGATCAGGTTTAAGCTGATCACATCGTCTGGGTGATAATCTGGCATTTATCTCCTCTTTCACAGTTGAAATCTGGGCCTTCTCTCTCAATTCATCAGCCAAAGACTGGTAGGACTGGTTTGCTCGCTCTGGATGGTAGAACTTACATTTGATGCCATAAGTGCACTTTTTGTCTGAGGAAAACAAAAAATTGACACACACATACAAAATTTACAGGTAAATTAATTTGGAATCAAAATTCATTTGTTGTCAAAAAAACTGCAAAAGAATGAAAGGTACATTAAAATGGAGTATAAAAATAGATTATAGATTAAATATCATATTGCATCAGAAGGGTTCGTCTTCATGATTGTTATGCTAATCACATCTTACCATACGGACAATGCTGTTTCTTTTGCTCTGTAGGCAGGGGCTTTTTCCTAAGGAAGTTGTCAAGGCTGGGGCCATGGCGACCCAGAGGGTCATCTGGGGGCATGAACCTGGACAGGAACACAAAACAAAACAAAAAAGACAGATGACTGACTTTACTTGTGGCAAATCAGTTGGCTGTTGCGTAATTATTCCCCCCCCCAAGATTAGACCCGTGGATCCACATACAACAGCATTTGTGGAAGTAAATGGTAAACCTCACATGCTCGAGAAGGAAAATAGGCAGACTGCTTACTTGTCATTCACAAAGGAGTACATGAGGAGCCTTTCCTCGATGCATTTCTTCCACTCGGGTCTTTCTCCTTGGAGGTCACGGTAGGTGTCATTGGATACGATTACCCCATCTGACTCGTATGCCAACTTAACGATGAAGCGGTCGTCATAGCAAACCACTCGCTTACCCCCAACACGGCGCGATGGAGTGAAGACCACTATTTTCCGTTTTTCGAGCTCCATCAGGATGTGTTGATCTGAAAGTTAAAAAAAATTATGAGTCTGGTGGCTGCAGGGAGCCAGTGTAAAGGAAGTGCTTCCATTACCCCTTTTCACTGCATTTGAACCATTCTGCATTGTAAGTTGACAGCTGTATATAGTCAAGTTGGAAGTGGAATGAAATTAACCATGAAATGCGTGGAAATGAACCAGAGGCCAGGTTACATTAAAGCTAGCCGTGTGTGTGGTTGAGCTGCTGATTTACAGACAAACACTCAACAACTCAAACACTTTAAGAGGCCCTTTTCGCCTCTGTTTGTGCTGTCTTCACTTCACCGCTTGCTGTGTGTATGATCTTTTGCTGTAGATGATTGTCAGCACTTACCCACACAGATTACTGCCAGCAAACTAGGTGTGGGAGAAAAAACACAGCTGGACTTCCTGATGGGGCTTTCCCATGAATGACTGTGGGCTGATTTTTACTTCCTTGTTCGCGAATTGAAAATAGAACCTTTGGATTGCTCCACACTGGCTACACAGTTACTAAATCACAAGCGGCAAAAGGTGATGATGCATCCGTTTTTTTAAAGGTCACTCCACCCTTCATTATATGGTTGTTGTTGAAGTTGTTAGAGGTCAGGCAAGCGTGAATAGTTGATGCCTTGAGACTGAATACCCAGAGAGACTCTACCCAGAGAGATGTTGCGGTGCAGACACTGACTGGATTGGACTGAACTGGATTGTTGAGATACACCCAGAAACGTTAGTGACTCAGCTGTCAGATATGTGGAGCGCTTCACTGTGTTCTTCTGCCGGATGTCATATCTCTCACATTGCATCACATCATACGTGCAGAAAAATGAAATAATTCCCCGCGTATGCTTCCTTGGCTTCATCCGGAAACCCAACGCGGTAGCCAACTGGGTAAACCTCCGTTTCACAATCTCAACTGTGTCACCCCATGGCTTTGGCATGCGTTCAGTAGTTTTTCCTCTGACAACATTGAAACATTATCTTTTGGCTGCCATGGTATGAATCACAGATAGAGGTACTGTGCATACCTACGACTGGAGTATTTGATGAGATTAAAGGGATAGTTGTGGTCACATGTCTTGGCAAAAGATAAGTTTGTTAGAGGTAAAAAAAAAAAACTGCTGGGGACAAAGAAAAAGGACCTCTGGCTCCCTGGCTATCTTAAATTACATTTTGGAAAATAGGCGTACTTGCATTCTGCCAACACCTCTAAAGCTCACTAATATCACACTGTATCTAGTTTGTTTAGGCTAACAAAAAGTGTAAAATGACAAATCCTTTACAAGGGCATTATGTCCTGGATTACTCCTTGGGCAAGAGCAGTTGACAGCGGGGACCGCCCTCTGCCAAGATATTGAGATTGTTGTTTTTACCCTGGTTCTTGTGTGGGTTAAATGAATGAAGCTGTTGTCCCATTTGCAGTCTTTGTACTATGCTGAGCTGACCGGTGATTGGTGGTTTTCACAGCAGTGGAGCTCCCCTCACCGGTTAGGAGGGCGCTGCTTTCAGGTGACATTACTACTTACAGACCCCCTGAAAACTGGCCTCTGTTCTCTTGTGATCTCTCTGCTTTGACTGCAAAGTGTTTGTGTGGCCAATCTGCGTGCTTGGCTGCACATTTCGCTCGCCCTCACCTGTTATGGGGGCATCAGGTCGGGGCTGCTCTTTTCGCCAAGAGGGAACAAACACCGTGACGGTCGTATGACCTCTGTCCAGGAAGTAGTTCACCGCCAGCTGGATGCCTCTGCACGAGAACACTTCTTTGTTGCCGTGACTGCAAACAGAGGCAGGTGAGAGGACATGAGAGCAAATGACGGCGATTATAAATATAAATTCAGTTGATCTGCGTAAACAGCACACGCCTTTGAATGTTCTCTGTGCGGGAACCTGCCCTCGGGCTATCAGTGTGAACTTCAGGTGTTAAAATTTATATCTGCTGAAAGGTGGGGATTTCAAGGTGTGTTCTTAGAATTTGCATACTGTAGCAGAGCAGCGGCAAAAAAACATGCACAGACAGGGTGGAGAACGCCCTTTTTAAATAGTCGAGTGACACGCTGGAGGATGGAAGATGATGCGTGTTTTGGGGTCAGAGTTGAGCGAGTGAATGCTGTTTGACAGCTGTTTTGGTTACTCTGCTAAGTACTTGACTGTCCCTGTCAACACCACAAGCTGTCGTTGTTATGCGGCCTTTCATGTACGGGAACTGAAAACTCTGCAGTTCAAACAGCAGCAATGAAAAAGATAATTTGTGATTTAAGTTAATAATCTGTGATCCCACAAAAGAGAAAGTACCTCATGGCGACATTGCTGCCGTCGATAACAACGGGCCTTAACTCTGGGTCTGTGTTCTTCCGCTCCCCGAGCTGGGTCGTGGTTCTGCAGGGTCCGGGGGCCCAGCTGGGTGGTAGCAGGGGGTCCTGCTGGCCTGCGCTCTTCTCATTGCCTTCAGGTGCCGACGGCGCTTTGCTGGTCCTGCTCCGAACCAGCTCTCCCAGCACGGAGTTGGTGTCAGTGTTCAGGCCCAGCTTCCTCAGAGCCGCCTTAGCCTGATCTGAGGAGAAACCCAGTTTCCTGAAAAAGTCCACTCTGAGCTGGAGCTCCTCACCGTCTGGTTCGGGAAGGTCCAAGGCTGGACTCTGGCTGAGAGGTGCCTGATCCATCATGGAGCATCTGGGCCTCTTTTCAGCAGCATACACAATGTGCCCCACAGCCTCGGGTGATATTCATCGACTGACTGCAGGGAAGTAACCTTTGATCAGGGAAAAAATGTTTATTTGACACAACCCAACCTCCATTTTTTTCCTCTTTTCCTTTCTCTTCAGTTCATTAGATATCATCAATAAGTGAAAATAATCTCACTGCGCACTTTCTGGCAGAAACCCACATGTTCTAAAAGGTCTTGTTTTGACTTGTCACTTAAAATTGTGGGATGTTTACAGTGAGGTAACTTTGAAAGTACATTTTGACAATGACTACACTGGTCCAGATGGTTCGTGTTTCATTTTATACTCATTTCCCCACAGTTCAGCCTGACATCTTTCGTTGGAATCTCCCCTGGACGAGGCATGGTTGTGATCACTATTCCACTCACCACCTCTTGACGATTTTCACTGGATACATAACTCAGAGTTAGGCAGCCTTTACTGCTACAACAATGAGTCACTTCATTAATGTTCATTAAAGTCTTTTTTTTTTTAAGTAACAGTGCCCAAAAGTTGGGATATTACAATGTTTGATTTGTTTTATAGAACAAACCATTAATTGACTAATCAAGGAAATAATCAGCAGATTAACATATAATGAAACAATTAGTAATTGAAAACTTTAATAGCCTTCAGTGTGGGCAAATTAAATTCACCAGTCATTTCTATTCCTTTTTTAATAAGCTTTTGGCTGAACTGTCATGTGGGTCATTTCCCCACATTGCCCCTGTCGTTTGTACTCGATGGAGCAACAGATCATGAGTTTCCTTCTATGTGAGAGGCAAACAGCGACAGATCAACAACAACATGTGAGACAGACACACACACAGTCCTTACCTTCAGCGTCTGTCCGTCTGTCCGTCTGTCTCTGCTCCCATCTGACAGCTGAAGTCAACTTCCCAACTCCTGCTAATGTTTCCAAGTACAGTAAGTTTGATCTCTCTCAGCTCCTCCCTCCCGCACAGCTCTCTCTCTTCCCTCTTTCTCTCCCTCCTCCTCCCAGCTGAGGCGCCTGTCCAACATTTGCATGAATCAGGAGATAAGATAAGGTGTTCCTGTCGCTGTCCGGCTGCTGTGCTCTGTCATTCTTTCTTTCTTTTTTCATTCTTGTGTGTTTAGCATATTCTTTGTTGTTCTTTGTTATTCTAAGAGAGCGTCATGGCAATAAAAATATTGTGCTTTTTGCAGTAGGGGTTCATGGCATTATTGGATGTAACTTACCATTAAAAAACAAAATGTCCTATCAGGTTTTTTTTTTGTTTTCATGGATCACATTTTCTGATTATACTTAATTACCTGAACTTTGTTTGTTCTTGAGGCTGGAAAAACGCCAGTGCTTTTTAATGAATGAATGAATTGTTTTAGTAGCCCTTCTCTTTTATATCGCTTTTTCAAAAACATTATCGATAAATATATTAATAAATATTATAGGCAATAAGACGCCCCCTTGTGGTTTGGGTGGCAAATAACAAGTGTGATACAAATATCACTTAATCTGCAAAATAAAATTAACGTTTGATTATTCTCTTACATGTAACGACATGTTTGTTTGTTCTAAATAAAACCCAGATGCATATATAATTAGTATTCAGATCACTTATTCATAAATGTTTCTTTGTATTTTTATAGAATTCAAATATTGTTTGTTATGGGTCCTTTTAAGGCAGTAATGGAAAGTAGCTGAATACATTCACAATGGTATTTAAATTTGAGGTACTTGTACTTGTACTTAATATACAATATCCCATCACATTTCAAAGGGAAATTTGCATTTTACTCCACTGCATTAATTTGACAGCATCAGTTTCATAAATTATTTCACATACAAAACATCTGATCAAAACATAAAATAAGTCTATCTTTATGGCTAGCCACATCTCTATAAGCTACACCATTTAAATTCTGCTCACACATTTATGCATAATTGATAAGCCACTTATGTGATATGTAATAATACAACTCTCTGGCCAATGTGCAGTTTTACTTTTCATACTGGAATTATGCTGATAAAACACCTCTGCACTTTTATAGAAGTACATTTTTATTGCAGGACGTTTACTTATATAGAGCATTTTCACACTGTGTTATTACAAATTTTACTTAAATGATACATTGCTGATTTGAGGTCCAAACCTTTTAAAGTTTAAAATGATTTTTCTTTTTAAATACACTTACTCTATTTGATCTGTATTGTTTTATCCATACTAAAAAGTCAAGTGTTCTTTATGAGATATAGATATAGTATTCTTAATATAAATCATAAAATCTGAAGATACTTAAAATCAAAATTTGCAACCCTATGTAGAGGGCACACGTGTGACACTATTTTATCACCTTTACTTTATGACTTTACTTGATTTTATGAGACTTCCTCATCCAAAGTCTGCCATGTGATGTGTCTGTGATACTGTTAGTGGAGAGCTTGTTTGTTTCCTCTTCAGCGGTTGAAAGAGGACACATCATATGTAGGATATTTACATTTACATTGTTTACATTTATTTGTCTCTATTGCATATTACTTTTTGGAGAAAAAAGATTCATACGTTCATGCATCATTTATTGTTATTGTTACTATTTTGCTATTTGGCGTTTTATGGTGATTTCTCTGTTTTGTCACTTTCACCAAGTGCGTAAGCCCAGAGTGTGGCAGAGAGAAATGTCACAACTTCAGTATTTTCCTACATATTGGGTAGACAAAGCTGAGAAGAAAAGATAAAAATAATATACAGGTTTAAATAAAAGTTAAAAGAGTGCAACATATGCCAGAGGGGTCTGTGGGACCACAAAAAATGAATCAATTAAGTCCATTTCGGCACCGTATAAAGGCACAATACACACCAAACTGCAAATATGCAGGATCATACTGTGCATATGGTGTTATAACAATCAAATACAACTATTGCTTACGTGCAGCAGGACATGTCTGGTTGTACTATACTTGGCCACTTGATGTCATCCATGCTCCACATTGTCCCGCCGCATGGAGGACGTTGGTCTGCAAATAGTTGTGCCTTTACCAGGGTGGTTAGGTTGCTGTAGTTCTGTGCAGTGTGTGTGTGGATATGTGTGGGTGTGCTTTTGTAAACAACCCTTTGTGTACAGGGTTAATGGCACGGTCGAGTTGGGATCACATTGCGTGCAGCTGGTTAATGGCATATACAGAGTTGAGTTCCGGAGAGTGGAGAAAGTAATCAGGGCCAGTTGCCAGGCGGTTGCCTCCTCTGAGGGCCCACACCACCGGTCCCAGGTGTCTGCAAGGCCTGATATTACTGCAGGGCAATGAGCTGCAGCCAGTGACGATGAGTTGGGGGCGGGGGGGAACGAACACACTCGCACACACACACACACACGTTTAAGCTCAGGCAGAAAGACAGAAAGATTCAGAAAGCACACTTTCAGAAATTCACACCTTTGTTCGAGCGAGTTATCCTCGACTTTGTATGTGGGAGAGTTTCCAAGTGCATTACGAAGAACCATCAGTTGCATCACACTTGGCATGAAGGACAGTTGGGTAATACTTTATTGAATTTAACCTGTAAATGCTCCATTTAGCCAATGCCGGGCTGTGGTTGAGCGCATTGTTTGTCATCTATGGCGAGGTTATACTGGAAGGCAGTGTTGGCATCCGGAGAGCCATTGTTCGGTAATCCAAATCTTGAACCTTGCTGAGAATCCAAGTGCCCAAGATTGGATGAGATTAGCGCAGATTAGGTATTGTGAACATCAAACGCTTACTTCCTTCGCATCTTGGGGGGAGGCATTACCCTGCTCAAAGGCATATCTTTTTCCTCCAGGCAGGTGTAGTTTGGCAAGGCTTGTTAAACCTGAGACAGTTGATCAAATATTCAGCCAGGCTCATTGTGCTGCTGAGAGCTTTTGGATGTGGTTGGGATTGTGCCGCGCTGATAAAACCAGCTTTGTAGTGCCTCGGCGCCGGCCCCCGTTTGCTATTCCTTTCGTTGACTGCCCGGGTCAGCCGTCTGTCAGAAAAATTAATTTTTGTATGATTTCTTTAAAAAGAACCAAAGGAAAGAAAAGGCAGCCTTTAACTGGAGTAATCCATCTTGCACCAATGGTGTCAGAGTGATTCACGATTTCCAATTTAGCCATGGTTTGAATCTAAAGTAAATCAGGCAGGACGGCTCCACCCTTTGTGCAGCCGGACGACAAACCCTCAGTGACAAGAGCTTTCAAATGAACATATCCCCCACATTCATCTTGTTCATTTATTACATCAGACACCCCACTGCTTGTCCTACATAGATCAGCAAGCAAAGACCCCTTGACATTGTGTGCGGGTGTGGAGGAGGTAAGGCATTAAAACTGGCTAGGTGACTATAGCATTGATGGAAGATTGGACAAAAGAGCAGTAGAATGGAGAGGGTCCAGGTTCTGAGTCTCTGTTTAATTAGATTTGCTTTGATTAGTGACAACTGAATTCCCTGAGCAGGATGTGAGCACAGAATTGCAATGTAGTGACGACTCCAGCCTGCTGTTAGTGGATAATTCCTCCGCTGAGATGTCCTTTGGAGGCATTTGTGTCTGTGTAGGTGTCATGTACACTGCCACACGTACACATCACGTGATTTGTTTTGGTTTGTCAACCCTCTTACTGGCCAGCAGTTAGGTAACAAGATGTATGCCCTTGCTTTTTAAAATGTTCATTCACTGATTCAATCGACTCTGCATGTGCACCCGTCCTTGTCATTCTGCCAAATGAAGGGGGCTTTGCACTGATAAATTCAGAAGATATGTTTAAAGCTGCTTTAATTAATATCTTTATATTAACAATGGGGAAAATAATGTGAAAGGTGTTGCTCATAAGGACAAATCCACAGAGAATTATCACCCAGAGCAGCAATCCCATTCACATCTCCGTTAACTAATTGTTTTGGTTTTATGGCCTGCAATTTTACTGTTATGGTTCAGTGTCAATTTGTGCCACAGTCGGCGGTCACTTAAAAGGAAAAACCTCCACAGAACCCTTTGTCTGCTACCTGGTAGCACCAAACAGCAGTCTGTTAATGCAAAACTGTCTAGAGATGCATGCTAATTTCTTTCATTGCACCCATGTTCCCTGCACTTATGGCTTTTCCTTGCATCTTAGTCCCTCCCTCTAAAGCTAAGAGGAGATGTGTAAGAAAAAGGTGCCAAGAAAGAGAAACTGAGGAAAACACATTTCATGTCCTCTCTTGAATACACATCAATCTGATCAGCTGCAGCGTCCAATCGCGAATAGATTTTCAATAAAGGGGTGTGTCGATCCGATAAATGACTTCCACCGAGGTGGGTCTCATGTGTCCTCGCTTGTGCCTCCTCAGGGATCCCTCCTCGCTCCTCTGAGCAGAAATAAGAGCGCTGGAACGGCGCTCATGATGAGGATCAAGGAATGATCACATCAGGGAATTGGTCTTGACTCCATTTGTGTATTATACTCTATTCTTTTAAAGGATTGGTTCAACCAAATTAAATTGGAAACCACATTTTCTCTTTCACCTTTGTGGCATATCAGCCATGCAGATAGTTCTGTTTTTGTTTGTTCAAATCAAACAGTGTTTGTGTGATTTCTGCATGCAAACAGTTGCCTCTTTGCTTGAAACAAATGTGCTCCAGCAAGCCATAGATCATTTAAAGATCACTGTGTGTAGGTGCACTGCATCCCGGTGCAGCTCCAGCCCTTGCAGGTGTAACCTCAGCATGAAGCCTCGGCCTCGTCCAAGAGCACCAACAATGTTCTGATTAATTGTTCCTGTCAGACCGGGTCATTTAGGGCTATCTGTTATTCTGCATATTACTCATATTTGCCCCAACAAAGGCGCACTCTCACAGCAATGCATGAGGACGTACAGGTACACAGAAGCGAATGCATTCCAAGTACACACGGTCACACACAGACCCACACGCGTGGTCACTGGCACACACAAAGGCCCACAAACAAAACTGCTTCCAATGCCCAGCCTAATGTGTGATAGCAATTCATGCTCAGGCAGTCAGGCAACGCTCCAAGGTATTCATTACTATTGATGTCAGAATCCACAACAAGAAGTGATGGCTGAACCTCCTGCAGTCTGTACTGTTTAAAGCCGAGCTCCTCTCCCCCAGCTGTTGCTCTCTGTCTTCACCTGGGAGGGGAGACTGTGATGATTAATGCACTCTCTGCTGGGATCTCTCAGGGAAAGAACCTGGAGTTTCTGCTGAAGTGCTTCGCTCATATTGTGGTGCGATTCAGTCGCACAATATCCGCACTGTGGAGCAGCATTAAAAAAAAAAACTTGAAATTTGAAAATTGAAAATCACGACAGCCCTGCATTCTGCCATGTGTGTTGCTGTGCAGCTCGAGATGCCTGTTTGCTCTGACTATTGTCAGAAATGAGCTGCTGTTTTTCAGTTTCTGCAGCCACTTCGAGCGTCTTTGCTTGTGCCGGCCTTTATTAATAAACAATGTTACAGCCAGTATGAACCAAGCATAAAAATACTCAGTATCATCATTCTTTCATTCAGCGCTCGTATCGCGAGAGCCTGCAGGGTCGATCGTTTTGTTGTTATTCAAATAACGCTTTAATAGCTTCTGATAACTTTCTTCTGCTCTCACGATATGTTGTAAGATGTATATTAATCTTCTAGCAGAGCAATACCTGATCATCAATGGGACACTCCAGGAATTTAGTTCCACCAACACAACATTTGGGGACTTGCAAAAGAGATAATTATAAAAAAATAGGGAAGAACCGAAGCAAAAAAATTCACCAAGTTGTAAATAATAACTATATATTACATTATTTTGCTTTTAGGCACTTTTATTGTGCTAACAGCACCATTTATATGTGCTGCCCTCTAGTGGCCCAAACAGTGCACACCATGTGGTTTGAGGCAAGACTTAAACAAGATTTCAAGTTCAAAAGATTATTGTGTCAAATGAAAGTAAAACATAAAGTGAATAAGAGAGACACTTCCACATAGGCCACCAGGAGTCAGTGTGAATGTGATGCAAATCATATGTTATAGCCTTTTACAAGATCTCAAACCAAGAGAACACCTATGTGAGATTTTATAGCAACACGCCAAGTGGTGCTTTCCGCCGCTGTTACAACATTACAATGATGTTTTGGTTGAATGTTGGATAGCATACCTTAGAAAGAAAGAGCACGACTGAGACACTTTTTTGCTTCAATGTGTCGCCCAATCTGCCGGCAATTTAAATTCTCCTGCAGACCCACACGTGGCGTATATGTGAGGGGACTGAAATAAATGGCCAAATTATCCTTACATAATATATTCCTTCCCTGACCGTGCAATATGCTCCCTGCTCCACTTATAAATGTGACTCAACATTTTCATTATAGCAAGACAAACACTGAAGAGGAAAATCAACCTTAGTGGCTCAAGTGTGCTTAAGTTGTTGTGGAAAAATAAATAACAGCCATCAATTTCAACTGGGGGGTGAGGAGGAGGTGTTTTTTTTTCCATGCCAGTTTATACCCACAGGGTCATGGTGGGGTGTTGACAGCTCTTGTGCTCCACTTTGTATGTGTGGGCATTAGTTTTCTGTCAGTAGCGCTACCATGGGGCGACTGTTGCCATTAGCTGTTAGATTTCTGATTCACACCCAGTGGGAGTGGGCTCCCAAGAGCCAAGCTGCCAACTGGCCGGGATAATGTACGGCAGGCCCGGTGCCCCTTTTTTGTCCTTTCTGACTGAACTCTATCTGCATCTGTGATTTCTGTCTGCCCTTTGTATCTCTGACCATTGACTAAAACATAATAGGGCTGCATTAATGTTTTTTTGTCATTAAAGATTATTTTGATGATTATTCTCTTTATTAATTATTGATTAAGTACTGAGTCGAAGAAAAGAGCAAGTTCTGAAAATTCAAAATGCTGGAACCTGTAAATATTTGATTTATTATTATTACTGTTCTCGTTTGGCACGGCTTCTCCTGCTTGCTTAAAATTCCCAGAGATGCATAATGTATGTGTGAGGGACAGCTTGGCATTGAGCGGGGCAAGGAGGATGGTGAGGGGGTAGATGGGGTGTACGAGTCAGACTTCTTGGAAGAAAGGACAGGAATCCGTAAACGAGCTCGAAGTGTTGAATTTGATCATACAGAATATAGAGAATATGTAAGTTGTACTGTTCAATGAGAGAGTATTATCCCTCTTGTCATGATTAATGAAGTTCTTTGGATATGACAACCGACTCTGTAATAGCTCCATTAGGAACGCCCCCAAAAGATTGATACAGTACCTTACCCACCCTGTGGACCACTATCATATTTTTTACTATGTGTGCTTTGGGGGCCATACTGTGTGATTTTGATGAGCTCTAAATCACTTACATCTTCCACTGAGGAAAAGGCTTAAACCACTAAGAGAGAATGATGCTTATTTTTTTTCTCCCCCCTCGCTGGGTTATTTTCCAGCAGTTTAAAGAGCTTTTAACCCCACACCAGGCTTTGTTTTCCTCTCCTCAGTGATGTGTAAAAATGTAATTC
Organism: Amniataba percoides; assembly: GCA_037176925.1. NCBI lineage: Eukaryota > Metazoa > Chordata > Actinopteri > Centrarchiformes > Terapontidae > Amniataba > Amniataba percoides. The sequence continues at coordinate 15,063,158 of JBAJHX010000036.1, forward strand.
TTCCTTATCATGACCCAAACATGCAGCCATTCATCCAGCGGCTGCCAGTTTTTATTTGCTCGGCTTCAGTTCGCTTGTCAGCTTCATGCCATGAATACCTGAAATGGAATTTTGAGTGGTTAAACACAGGTAGTAATTCATAGTTTTTTTTTTCTTCCTCTAATGAAAATGATTACCATACAATACCATGCACATTATGTTGTTTTTAGCTCCGGGGCTTAATAGGGTGATCATTTCTTGTCATTTCATTGCCAAGAACTTTAATAGAATTTCTGGATAATTGCAAAAATGCTAATGGAAATCAGAGCTTTTGGAATGTAAAATTGCAGAAAACAAAGACCACGAAGGCGGATGAATCACTGATAGTAATAATATCGCTAATGTCGATGGGCACGCGAAGAGGATTGTACATTAGTGTGTTTCCACGGAGGAGGTATTTATGGCCCAGATGACAGAGAGAGTAAATCAGAAGACCATCAAGATTTTAGTGAGAAAACAAATGGAAAATGGATTGATATGAGGATATGATGCTCAGTAAAGCAGAGCCAACAATAAACAACCATGCCGGCGGTCCACATTCATGACACGTAAGCAGTCTCAGTCTCCTGTAGTGTGGGGCCGTAAGGGGGGAATAGGCAACGTTTCAATTACAGTATACATGGAAAGGGCATCTCTGCAGCGGGATTGATATGTCATTCTAACAATGTCCAATTAAAAAGGGAGAATGCTTCCATTATTCTTTTA
>JBAJHX010000036.1:15065156-15097676 GCA_037176925.1 Amniataba percoides
TTCAAAATGTAAAATATAAAACATCGAGCAAACAGCAGCATACTTCATGAAAAAGACACACACACACACACACACACCCTGCAGTTGTACCAGTCACTGTAAATGCTGGTGCAGCGTCTCTGCACATGGATGTTTTTTGGTCGAGTCCGGTGTCTCGCGCGTCAGTGACGCTGTGTGTCCTTGTTGACATAAGTTGAATGCTGCTTTTATATTTGCACGGAGAGAAAAAGGGGGGCACTGGTTTATATGAAAATCAACTTTGCTTGAGTATCTGCTGTGTAACTGGCGTGCCATGAAAGGAACACTTATGCAAAGAGAAACAGCCTGCGGGGTCTTTACCATGACCCAGTTCAAACTTTGCGGGAGGCAAGAAAGCTCTTCATCGCCTCTCTTCTAGTCAGATACGGCTGAAATGATGGAATGCATTAATGCCAATGGAGGCCTATGACCTGACACATAAATCAATGGTAATGAATATGTGGCCGACAAATCTAAAAGAGATGGGTAGAGCATTCTGTTAGTTCCCCAGTGATGGCGGGGGGGGGGACTAACTAAGTGGGGAATAGCTCAAGTGCTTAACAATACGGCAAAAAATACAGGCTGATTGAATCCGTGCACTCCCACTCCACCAGCTACCTCCTCCAGCTACTACATTGGATCTAATTATCCTGTGTAAGCGGCAGCCTGGGGATAAGCCGCAACCGAATACTCAAAACTGTCTATTATACCTCACAATTTAAACCTGCGTAACACTAGTTATCAGCATTTTTTTCCCCGCTTCAAGCTCCCCGTCCCTTTTCTGAAGTGCATAATTGCCTTGATATGCTCATCACGTACAGCATGAAATGTTGATTCCACCTTAATTATCTTCCCCAGGGGTCATCGCAGTGACTTCTGCAAAGTAAATAAAGCAGCCCTGCATCCACACAGGCGAGCCTCGCAGTGTTGGTTACCCGCCGCGCTATTTTTAAGTCGAGCTGAAAATGAATGCCTCGTTCGCCGTAATTAAACAAGCCACCTTGACACATTTCAACAATTAACTTTTAATCACTTGGATCTCCCTAAATCAAAATCTCACGGCTGACGTTTATAACTCAGTCTTCTCTGTGGCTGTGGCGAGGGGTCAGTCTCATCAAATGAAATTTGAAATAAATCATGTGAGGTAATTGAGAGCGTGAGAGGGGCCGGTCTCATCTGGGGACCAAATATGTGGTCTGAGCAGAGGGTGGCTGGCTGCTGGGAAGTCAGGTAGAACTCGCCGACTGAAAGCCATTAGTTACTGCCAGAGGCGTTATTTTACTGCCGAGGTAGTCAGAACTTTAAGAAATTATCTTCATGTATTTCCCCCCGCAGTAGAGTATCATTGTACATGATTTCATTAAACAAGCCAGCTGCTTCTCACAAAGCTCCTCATCACCTGCTTCGAGCATCTCCTTCGCTCCTCGAACTGAATCCCCCTCAACAGAATCAGCGATGTCATGATGCCTTTAGTGAGTTATGAAAGCAGAGAGAAAACATAGTTCATATTGACATTCCCATCTGCATATGTCTCGGCCGTTCTTTTCGCTACGGAGCAAATTAAACTTGACGTCAGGCTCAGGACATTTTTCTACACTGAAGCCCAATTACATTTCACTTACTGTAGACAGCCCAGCACACTGCACTCCACATTTCAAAGGAAGTCTCTGCAGGCTGTGTCATAACTTAAGCGTTTTAGCCCATTTAAGATGATTCACTTCTCACTTTCTCTTTGTTTTGATTTCCAAGAGCCATGGCAGACAAATACAATATCTGCTTTATTTCTCAGAAAGCTTCCGTGTCTCAGGATGGATGAGTGACTCAGTTGTTTCGATAGGAAAATGTGAGAAATCTGTTTAGATTTGTTTGTGGAAAGATAAAGGTCAACATATATTTCATGTCTGGGCTGTCACTTTTGTTTATACTGTAAAATGACCCACAGTTTGAGATATTATAGACATGGACAAATATAGTCTATATTCTACTTTGAACAATAATTTGTGAGCGTTATTTCTGAGTTACAACCAAAGATAGTAAAGAAGAAGTGGCATGATTTCTTATAAGTGTTTTTTTGAATTCACAAATTTAATGAAAATAAAGGTACAATTGTTGTGTAAGACTGAATTTCTCTAGACTAAAAACTTACATTCTTTCATTACATTATTTGTAAAAAGCATTCATGTGGTGGAGGTAAATAATTACATTTACTACTTTATGAAGCACTTTAAGTTCCTAGAGCAAGGCTTCTACATTTTATTTAAGTACACATTTTACCAAAACGTTCACTTTAATGTCTGTATAGTTAATTTAAACCATTACAGCACCCGTTAGCGCCCATTAGCTTAGCTTAGCTTAATGAGTGGAAACAGCTCGTCTGGCTCTGTCCAAATGGGACAAAATCTGCAAAACTCCACATTTAAAGATTCCCAGTAAAGAGGTGATACCCATCACACTGACAATTAGACTTTAGAAAGCACTTTGTCAAGAGATGGTTCAGCACATTACACAAAACCAGGAGTGGATTTTTTTACACAGCGTTTTTTGTATAATAAACAATAAGACCTAAAAGTTATGATCTTTGGATGTAGCTATGCAAACTGTCTCCCACCCTCTACTCTTCGTACTATGCAAAGCTAACAAGCCATTGGCTGTAGGCTTATATTTGCTATAGTGGTGTTAATTTTCTCATCCAATGTTTGACATTTACTCTGTTAATATTTACTTCTAATGTTACTTTGCACCACAAGTTCACTACACTCCAGTGTTAGAAATTGCACTTGAAAGCTGCATTTACTTTTTTAGCACAAAATGTTTTACATTAAGGAATATAATGTATTGCTACAGATAAAAAACACTCAGCAGTATGCAGAGTAGTTAAAATCAATAAATGTTTTTGTGATCAACACCAGCAACATGAAAAGACATTAGAGATGAATAATAATAATAATAATATGCCATAGAGAATATATAACCTCCTGACAACAAACACATTTATGCTCAACACTTTAAGCATGTTATTGATACATTAAATGCTACTTTTACTGAATCAAAGAATCTTATATGAGCACATTATTTCATGTATCTATAAAACATAGAGAGGCACCGATTGCCAGCTACAAGTGAAGGCCTTGGTCAGCAGATACACTGGCTATAAAAGAGAGGAAGGAAACACTGTGGAGAAATAAGAAGCAAGGAGACCAACTCCACCTGCTGACTGGTGCTACTTCCCAAGTGAGGAGGGAGAGCAGGGGGCAAATATGGCCCCGAGACAGAGGGTCTGTCACAGTGTAGCCAATGCCAGGCTGATTTCACGCTTGACGTCCCCTGGAGAAGAGAACGATGTGCCGTCGCTGCCTGCGAGTATATTCTCTGCCAACAGGGGTCACTCTGTGTTAAGCAAAAAAAAAAAAGAAGGCCGGCAGAGGATGGGAAAAACAGTAACAAGAGGGAGAAAAGGGTAATCAGGATGCAGCGTGAATGAAGGTGAGTTTGGAGGGAAAATTACACTGGAGAGAGTGGGTGGTCAAGGGGGAAATGACACAGGAGATGAGTGTGAACATTTTGGGGAGAACAGATTGATCCAGGTAAATTAACCAAACCACAGTCAGATGGACAGGTGTAGAAAACCACAAAGACAGATCGCCAAACAGACAGCAGGGGCAAAGGAAGGGATGATGGGAAAGGAAAAAAAAAAGAGATTGAAAAACGGAGGTGATGGAGAGACTCCAGTGGGCTGGATACCATTTGGCACTAACTCAATGTTTTTGCTTCTTAAAAACTGGTCAGCGAGCAGACTGGAAAGTTCCAAAAATCCCACTCGCTCAGTGATGGCTGTGGTGCTATGATCCTCAGGGAGTGAAAAGGATGGATTAGTCCATTTTTATTGCTTGGCGAACGCACCCAACAGCCCTGTCTGCTCATCAATCATTCACAGTATACTCCTATTCCCGAGTAAGCTGCCCTCGCGTCCTCTCTTTTTTCCTTCCAAATTCTCTTTTTCCCTTTCCCATTCTTCTTTCGTTCTGTCTGTTCTCCACTGTCAGTCCTCAGAGCCTCGGAGCACAAGTTGAGATACATTAAAGATGAATGGGCACGGATCTTCCCATAGGATCCTGTCTTAAGTTTCTTGGAGTTAAGGCTGTTTCATTCTCTCCTCGCTCGCCAGCATTGGTTAGCCTTAATGCGAAGTGAGAGTTGAAGAGTGTGTTCAAGGTAACCCTCCTCCTCGACAATTAGCATGAGCTTAAGAGGCATCCAGTCAGAAGATTTTACTCACAATTTAACGGCTAGGAAAACTCCCTGTTTGCACTTTTGTGTAACTGCTTACAGTGCTGCTTCAGGTAGAGTGGTGCATATAGCGGAGTCGATGGGTTTTAGACTCACCTGGAAGAGAAAACCTCGGGCTCTCCAGAGGCAGGACAATGCTTTTTTTTCTATACAGGGTCAGCCAAAGGGCAGTGGCCTTGCAAAAAAAGCCACCACCATACCTATCTATATATATATATATAGTTGTCCAAATATTTGAGATTTTTATGAGGTACTTAAGCCAACTTGGCCAGCAGAAGGCCTCCATGCGATGTGAGTTAATAACTACAACATTTGCACAGCCCAGCTTAAAATAGCCAAGCCAAAACCTGCGTGTGCTCAGATGCTTTCCTTAAAAGCAGGATTTTGTTCGCCACCAAATATAATTAGGGTTGCTGTGTGTACACAGATTAATTTCTCTGACACAAATGAGTAACGAGACGCCAGCCCATTTGGAATAATAGGTTATGATTTTATAAAACACTCCTTGCTGTTGCCCTGTGGACAACATCATTGTGCCTCCCTCTCATTTCCATTCAACATTATTTTTAGCTTGGTCAAAAAAAAAAAAAAAAAAAAGCAAATTGGTTTCCTCTCCACTCAGAGATCAGGAAAGTAATTTCACTGTTCCCCCCCTATTTATTTGAGGAGCAAATGAATTTTCCATGCAAGCCACCGTGCGCTCTCTTTTCTAACAGATGCTTGAGTGTCTGCATTGCATCCTGGGTGATTAACCCCGGATTTCGTTCGACTAAATTTGGATGCTCCAGATTCTCGTCAGCACTGTCGTGGGATCGAAGTGCCTGCACACAACGCTGAGGTGCTTCCTTATCCATTTTTGATGTCTGCCAACCGCAAGAAGTGATATGATAATGATATGGAACATCGCAAGCCATCACCGCGAACAGTGTCACAGTCCATTATTTAATGGCATGACACTCCTGTAGTCTCTTAAAATCCTCTTCTATTGTTCCCTCCTCCGCACAAACAACAGCGTTTTCCTCTAAATCTTTCTAAATTATGCCCCCTGTAAATTATTTTAAGAGTGTCTACTCTCGGCATTGGGAACACCTCTCAAAATCAAACACTGCACTCTTAAAAAAGTAGGTTGTGCTCGTTTTTATTATGTGAGGAGTCCTCAAAAGAAGTGGCAATGTGTGTGTCTGTGTGTGTGCGTGTGTGTGACTGGATTGGCTAGAGCTCCCTTGTGCACAGTTAAGCTACAAGAGCTCCCCATGTCAATATTAGTGTTTACAGTCACATTCAACTGTGACTCAGTTTGGTACTTCTGAGGATGGATGGTTAATCTTGCCTTATGTCACTCATAACATCCCTGGCACCTGGCCGGATTTATAGACTAATGACTGTTTCTGTGGACTGGGACCAGCAATTATTTCAACGCAGTGTTTGTGGAGCAAATCAGTCTCTTCTGTTACTTAGTTTTTCCATGTGGCCACAGCGTTTGCCTCAGCTTGTGCTTACAGCTCCCTGCGATTCTGTGCTCTGGTTAGATCAGCTAACACTTAATAAACATACTATCAAAGAAGGAGGCAAAAAAAAACAACTGCAACTGTACGTGCATTTCCTCTTATTAAATGAATCTGCGACATGAAGATCAGACAGTCAAAATAAGAAAAGCGAGCTTGTAACATGAAATTTATATATTTAAATGCAACCCATTAGCTGGAAGAATCTGGGTGGAGAAATTATGAATATTTTATTCAGTGTTTTTTAATTTATGGATCTATAGCATATCTGTGCCTTTGATTTATTTATTGCTCATATTTTGCCTAATGCTGTCTCTCTACTGTATATTTATTATTTCAAGCTTCACGGGTCCATATTTCTGCATCAATGCTGGATCGAATTGCTGTGTGTAATATGAAAACGGTGGCTTGCAGTAACAAACCAGCAGAAAGTGATCTCTACAGAACGTTGTTTTGGTTTTACAGACCACCTTCATTGTTTCGGTCCACTCTTGAAACACTTATCAGCATTGTTTTGGGCGAAGGAGCTCTCATAGACTCGCCATGCGCTGCCTTTTCAGCACCAAACAATAGACAGGCAAAGCTAGTTAAGAGCTGAACAGAGTGATTTTACAGCTTCAGAAGCTGTTGGAGACCAAAACATAGACAAAAGTAAAAGGGATATTAGATTAGATGAGAATATTACATTCGTCAGGTGGCCAGAAACACGACTGAGCAAATGCTAATGTTGTTTATGTGTCTGCTGGAGATGTAGGAGGAAGGAGCCAACACGTCTGGCACAACAGCTTTATAAGGTGGCGGTATGTCAGGGTTGTATCTCAAGTGGACCCCTAAAAAATGTAATGTTTATTTTTCAAAATGATCTCTAGTCTAGTCTCTTCATCCCATTGAAGTGCGCTGCTTCTAGGAAATATGAATAGTAATGTTGAAACTGAACTATCAATGACATGCCCTTCAGCAAAGTACTTGAACTCCCAACCATTCTGCCCAACTTGGGCAAAACTGTCTGAGTGGTTGCGTCTCCGAATTTTTACTTTAGATAGGAATGTTTTCTCCACCAGCTTTTGAGGGTTAATAGGTGACTCTAAATTATCCCTAGGTGTGAATGTGAGTGGTTTGTTTTCTATGTCAGCACTGTGACTGACTGGCGTCCAGTCCAGGATGTACCTCGTCTCTCGCCGAGTGACAGCTGAGATAGACTGCAGCACATCCTGTGACCCTGTGTGTCAGAGTAAAGCAGGTATAGATAATGAATGAATGAAAAAAAAAAACAGAGCTCAGGATTTTTGTGTTTGCTCCCCCACATCCAGCGTGGACAAATGATGTGTATGTGTGTTGCAAATCTGAGGTTTTATGGAGTCGTCTTTGGAGATAAATCGAGATAGAGCACATGCCACATCAAAGCATCAAAGCAGACTGAGATGCAGATGGACTTTGTGTCCCTTCATTACACATGCACTAAACCTCTTGGCTGTGATTTCGCCTGCCACTGGTGAAGGGATTCGTGGCCACTTAACCAGCTGTAGCCTGAGCCCGTTGTGACAAATGGCTGACCACATTTATTTCTCTCAGTCAATATTACCGGCTATACCTCCATCGCTAAACGCTCTTTATGGAGGCTCATTTCCTGTGTCAGATAGTTCTTCCCCCTTTTGTTCCCTGTCCGTCTGTCTTTCTGTCTCAATTCCTCCTCCACCTTGTCACTCGCTTGCTCTTCTGTCTTATCTGTGGACACACACACACACACACACACACACACACACCTGTACGCACACACTTGCACACAGACCCACACGTAGACATAAGTTCATGTGTAAGGATGGGATCTGGGTACCATGACAACAGGGCACATCAAAATCCAATTAAATGGAACTTCCTCCCACTTCACCAGACCGACAAATAACTTCCTCCTACCCTCTTCTCCCCTTTGCATGAAAATAACTTTGGAATGTTTAAGTTATTCACATCTGCACTTGTGTGAAGTTGACAAGATTAATACTTCAAATCAAACGTGGTGGCGGAAATCGGGGTGGGGGTGAGGGGGGGAGGGGGGTTCAGATTTCTTCAGAATGAATGAATGAAGTGGTAACCTGCAGCACAAATGCAATTTTCCTGGACATGCACTACACTACATGACATGAACACAGTGTGATAATGGTCCAATAACAGCATAGTAAGGATGCTCATGCATGCATAATACTCATGCATTATATTTCATACTTAATGCATTTGCAATGGGTGGGAAAAAAATCCAATTTCCGAATTATATTTAAACAGGCTCCACGTCTTTATGCCTTTAAGATTGATAAAGTACTTTGAGTCATTAGTTACCCATATCCTGACATGTACCACATTGGATGCTACACGTTCAATGGGATGATCTTTATGCAGAAAAACGACAACATGATCTACTGCACTTGTAAAACGACGCGCGCTGACGCTCTGTGGCAAAGCTAACTTCCTGGGTTTGTGTAGCTTTGCAGCAGAGCATGCATCTACAGATCCCCATCTGCCGCCGGGTTTCCACAGTGTGTTAAACGGAGTGGGCATCATCAATCACTGCCACCCCCACATGGGCACTGCCAAGCCCCCAGAGAGAGATGCGAGAGCCGGGCAAGACAGAGAACCAGGCACCCTGCCTCCAGTGAAGAGCAGCTTACATATTACGCATCCCAGAGGCTGGCCTGGTAATGTCCCTCAAGGGCTGCCTTCATGCTGTGCTCAGTGGCTGCTGGGGGACAGACTGCTGCTGCAAGACTAAACCCATGAGACTGAACATCACATTATCACCGTGGCGAGCCTTGGGAGGCCTGCTACTGCAGATTGAGAGGCCAGGCCCACCACCACAATTAAAAGGAAAATGATTAACAATTACCCTGCTAGAGAGAAATAAACAAGCGGTTGGCTGAGACAACTTTTCCACTGCTGTAGACCCATTTGTGTAATGGGGGAGCATGTATATTCTGTTCTGTATATTCTGTGTGAAGTGCACTCCATGTGCTGATGAGTGTTCATAGCCCACGGGGCTCAGCAGGGTTTGTGCCTCCTACACCATGCCGCCCAAACCCACGCACTTCACTCGTCTGAGCGGAGAGAGGAGAGAGAGCGAGGTCATCTCTTTAGTTTGTAGCGCACTGTTGGCCTCAGCACCACTCATGCTCCTCTGTTGTGGATGGATTTGACAATCCTACAATTTGCTAAATTAATAGAATTTTCGAAATGCCACGTCCGATTGTTGTTCGCGGGTCAACGATACATTCTGGTGCCCGGATTTTTCCTGTGCCTCGCATGCGTTTGTTGTGTATTGGCTGCAGTGACACTTGTCGAATGCTGACTCAGTGTGACTTTTATAAATTGTAAAATAAATCAAAAGACACGGGAGAAAACACACTTGATAAAATCCTCTGACAATTGAATGATAAATTTGCTGGCCCATACCCGAATGTGCTCCGGATTGCCTGGAGGTTATTGCTGTGTACTTTATCCACTGTTGGTCATTCATCACCTGGGCGCCAGAATCAGCCACAGTCTCTCACTCACATATGCAGAGAGTGAGGAAGAGAGAAAGAGAATCGCAGGCTATGAGCACAGACTGCCATAAGGTGTATTTCTGTGTATAAAAGTTAACAATTCATTCTTCCCCTGTTTTAATATTACTTTTTTTATGCCAAAATGTTGATGTTTTGTTAGCTTTTCCGTCTATTTTCATAGAGACAGAAATGAAGCTGAATATATACAGTATGCTTCAAGAAGTACCACTTAAAACAGTTTTTTTAAAATAGAAATCTGAGATTACATTTATAAAACGGTTTATGCTAATCTGGTTAGTTAAAGGGTGAGATCCCTGAAGGAAAAGAAAAACACAATTCATTTACCTCTAGTGATTTCTAGTCACACGGAGAGATTTCTGCCTCCAAACCACTACAATGGGAGTTAATTGAATATCAGCTGTGGTGGCTGAGTCGATTAAAAATGACATTTAAAAAAAAAAAAAAAAACAAAACATCAGCATCTGTTTCTGGAATCATTGGCCCTACGACTGTGGATTAATCCACAGAACAAAGTGCATGAGTTTCAAGAATTTGGAGACAGAAATCTCAGAGGCTATACCAGAGTTAAGTGAGAGTCACTTTAAAGTGAATTTACCCTTAAAAATATCAAATCCAGCACAAACACCAGTGATATAATAAGTCTGTGTTGCAAAATATGGTACTATGATACAGGTCTCATTGGATACTCTTTACAGGCTTGCAGCACAGGAACAACACAGGGCTAGATTTGAGACAAACATACAGATTTGATATCACGGTGAGAGTTGTGAGCGACGGCGTCATATCTGCGGATCTCCACCTCACTGTGACCGCCTGCTGATCCCGATGCCCACAAGTCACGTGAGCTTTTGGTGCAGCACTTCAGACAATGTCTCGCTTGTTTCCTTATTAATATATTAAAAGTGTCTCTCCATCAGTTAGCCTGGCGCAGCAGCAGTGTGATGCTCGACACCCTTTGCCTGGAAAATTCCCAAACAGTGTGGAAGTCTCCCAGATTTAAAGCATGCATATTCATAAGCTGTAATCATGGCTGAGGCGGTGTAAAACTTCATTACATATTCATACACAGGGACTTTTCTTATATACACAAGTTAAACTACTTAATGTTAACTCTACGGTTCGACAGCATACAGAATTAATATGGATAAGGCGAAGTGAATACAAGAAAACTGAATTCCTGTGGTTCAAGGTCAATGCGCTCTTGAAACCTGCGCATTTGAATTAAACAACTAATTACAATCAAAATACTTGAAGTGAAGACCAGAATGTGTTTGAGACAAGAGCAACACACGGTAACCCTGTAAAAGCTTATTAATATGAGCTTAACAACTGCTGTTGTTGTTTACTTGGCCAAGAACTTTAAGTGTGAAACAAATGCTGGCGCAGACCAGGGTGTTGCAGATATTCAGAGAAAGAAAGAAGAAAAAAAAAACAGAGAGACCGAAGATACAATAAACACATGGCTAATAGATACTACAGAAAGAAGAAAGTGACAAAGCCCCGACTGTCATTTAGAAATAGTGGACATCTTGCCAAACGTCTTACTTCAGCTCACAGGGAGCGCATTTTCTTTTGAGCTGTTGCCGTTTATTTCTCATCCATCTGTCAGGAGAGAGTTGCAGCATGTCGGCAGTGCGCTCACCGCCTTTGTCTTGTAAATTCAACTTCTGACATCCATGAGACTGCGGAGGGTTGTCACTCGACAGAAATAAACTTTTTTTTTTCTTTTTTTCCCCCCCTGTTTCCTAACAACAAAGCACCTCTGTATCAAAACCGCAATGGGTGTACCTTGAAGTAGGAGCCATATATAGAAATCTTGTAAATCAGGCATGAATTAACATTGAGGAGGCTGTTGACTTGGAACATTTCAAACACCTTCAGAAAAATGATGATGTTGGCGATGACAGAGGAAAGGAAATATTATCAAGGAGTCAAGCAAGCCAAGAATGCCCTTTGTACTAATGGAGCACGGGAACATTGTGGTAGTACCTGGGATGAATTAATGGGAACAAATGCATTTTTCATTATGAGTGTAGCAATTAACGCCCCTGTGATTCTGGTATTGCTTTTGAGCTGAAAATGACTCCCCTTCAAACTAAACTTGTATGTATTTTGGAGCAAAAATGAAAAGTTTTTTTCAAAATCAATACCTAATAGCCTGAGATTTAAAAATACTGTGCCGGTACACTGAACAGTCTGATGTGGGATCAATAGAGAAATGCATCTGGTTCACAGCGGGAGAGATGGAGGGTAGATCAATAATAAGCAAATTTCCAGGAATTGCAAGAGGTATTGACTACTTAATTAGCCATTTCTCTCAAAAGGTGCATCAAAGACTCATGATAAAGAAACGCTAATGGGCCTCTCTGAGAAACTTTGACTACAATGTGCAGATGAGTTGGCTGCTTGTTGAAGGACAGAGAAGAGAAGCCATGCATGGAGCATCAAAGTCAGGACGCGCTATTCTTTAAAGTAGACAAAACTACCTTATTTAGGCCTGAGAAGAAGTATTGGCTCATCTGTAATGAATCAAGTTCATGCAGTAATTTTGTGTATCTAATATTCTCAACAGATGTAATTAGATAGATGTTTGTAATTGCCAACAAATCCCAATTATTGTCTATTCAACCAAAGCTTATCATATTTACCTTTTTGAAGAGATTATTCCTCTGTGCCATAAACCTCTATTATAATAAGCAAAACACATAATTGAGCTACTCACTATTGCACTAGGTGACAGATGCACATGGGCAGCGTTTATTTTGTGCACATATATACACCATCCTGTGAATACTCGCAGCAGTGATGATTCCCAATCTGGGGGTTGGTTGTGTGTGTGTTTAAGCAGATTAGCAGATCTCATCCCAAAATTATACTCTTTTTTCAGACATGTCTTAATTCCGTGCTTATTCCATGTGAAATACCATGTAGGTTTTCCTCTCTGGCCTCCAATTAAAATAACCTTTTTGTTTCTGCTAATAGCTGAGAGATACAACTAGCATAAGGTCAAGAGTAAATATGTTGGCAACCACTGAACTCAAGCACAAAGTGTGTATGAATCCACCACAATGCCTAACAAATGCACTATTCATTTATTTATTTGAGTAAAATTAGTTGAAAACTACAAAGCCCAGCTGTCTCACTTACTGAGGCTGAGAGCCACAGAGAGGTTAGGCAAGTCAGAGACCACTGAGAAATACTTTTTGGTCTTTCCGTGGGATTCATTTAGAATAAGAAAAATATAAACGAATACCAGCCTTTTAAAAGGAGAATTTGCTATTAACACATAGTGTGTCCTCATTTTATTGCTAAATTTGCTAAAAGATATGATTCTGTCCTCGAGGGCGACTTTTGCAACTGATAAGATCACATTTACAGCCCAGACATGAGTGTGTATAATTGCCTAATGACAGCAATGAATGTTGATATTAAAGCACTTAAGCGCTGAAATTATCTGAAAGAAACTGCAACCTTTCTCTGCAAAACAGAGTTCACATTTAAAAAAAATCCGGTAAATATATAAAAAAGCAAATATTAAAATCCATGGTTTATTTAGCTTGTTTTCTCCATTTCAAGACAGTCACCAGGACTTTGATGGCAGCGGCTGGCTCCTCTAGGCGAGGTGCATATTCACTCAGAGGGGTTTTAATACAGATCAAACACAGAGAGATGATAAGGATGCAGAAACAGCTGTGCACAAAGGCCCGCAGATCCACCTTTACTGGATAGCCTGCAACAAACATAAAGACAAAAACAGATGAATCATGAGAAACAGAGAAAGAAAACCGAGAAGAAAAATCTGATGGGCGCCTTTGTGAGAAAACACAGAAAAAAAAAATGCTTACACACTGAGGCTGAGTGACGCTTATGGGCATTCGAGTTTTTCTTGTGATGACTCCTCTCATGATTTATGTAGGTAGAGGCGTCTCCTCTGACCTTGAGAGCCGCTTCACTTTGTGCTGATGTTCAGGTTAACTGGGGATTGTGGGAATTGGAGGTCCCTCGGAGGGATCGTTTTTTCTTGACCTCACACAGATTTTCGGTGTGTGCTGCTATCATGATCAATATCCACCTCAGTTCATGTGGGTTTTTCAGAGATATAAGGTACTCATGATAGATTGAGGTTTTGATATTGCTTTGAACCCACCATGCCTGAAAGAAAATATTTCGCCAGTGTGCAGAACATTGAGTTTATAACAACTCAACTTTGCTATGAAAATATGAAACTAAAATGTAAAATGAAATATATTTTCTGAAAACTACCAGGCTAATGTGATGATCCATGATATTAAAACATTTTCTTTCCCATCAGCATCAGCAGTAACTCGATGTTCAAAAATGAAAATATTTTCTCTTGATGACAGTCTTCTTTTTCTACATATTAATTACAATTGAACCCTAATGGACATTCATCGTTTTCCTCATCATCCAGCATCTCTTTTCTGTCATTTCAAAGATTAATGATGATCAACTGAAGCTGACTTTCATAAATTCTCATTGGCACCCTGAGGGGGATGTTCAAAGCTACTAAATCAGTGTATTCTGCCAAAGATTTTAAATATTCAGATGAGTCCCTGAGGCTTCGATGCAATAAAAGCTTATTTACCGGGGCATGGCAAACACACCTTGCATCTTAATACACTGACAGAGTGAGAAGATGAATAGCATGGTTACATCTGTATCATGTTCACGGTAGATCAATCTGTCACTCTGCCGCGGTTGGTTATTCAATATTGTCCTTGGCCTTAAACTGCACCAAGTGAGATTTATGCTGTCAGCGCAAGCTTGGGGAACAACAGACAAAATCAAGACTCAAAGTACTGTGGAGGCATTTGATTTCCCTGATTTGAATTCATCACTTCGCTGATGGAATTTGCATCCCGGCGTCTTTCTCCTATTTCTTTTCAGAAGTCACTCATGACAAATTCCATAATTGTCAGCCCATTGCGCTGATGAATACAAATCATGTTGTCGCAACGGAAGAATTAAATCCTGCGCAGTCGCTTTGTTCACTGTCATCAGCACTATAGACAGTTTAGCAAAACTGGAAAAAGAATAATTGACGTGAAAACAAGAGGAAATCTGAGAGGATGTGGACTGTGGCAACACAACAACAAAGAAAATACTGTTTACTCAGACCGAACATGAAACGGAAGCATATATGAAGCGATGACTCACGTAACACGCTCAGATGGTTCAATTTTCGCTGTCAGATGAAAAGATTCCAGCACTGTCATAGTCTTACGTAGCTCTAAATTAACCCTGTTTAATCTGAAGTAACATGTGAAGAGCAGAACAGGATGTATTTATTCCTCTGCCGGCTTTTTGCACATCCAGGTAACAATAACAACTTTCCATTGAAATTTACTTTACTTGAACAGACACACACACACACACACACACACACACACACACACTGTTTTCTTGTGTTCTGACAGATTGTTTTGACATTACCTACAAATGAAGATAATCTGACCAAACTCTTATCTTTTCTGCAAACTTGTTTCCAACCCTGTCGAAATTACTAACTACTTGTTTACTAACTTGACCTGCTTTAGCTATGCTATATTTATCCTGCCCACATTGTTCCCCTGATCTTAACCAAGAGCTTTGAGTTGCCTAAACATAACTATGGAAAACCTCAGTCGTGCATTTATTACCAGAATAGTATACTGAGACTGCAAATGAAAGGTGTGAAGGGAAAGATATAATGTGGCATATGCTTGCTTTTATTCCCCCAAAAATGCATTTATTGTGTAATTAATACAAATATTCTTAAAAAGAAAACAATTTAGCAATGAGTTGAGGTTATGATCACTAAATTTTGCCTTAGATATCCATGACAGGACTTCTGTCGACCCCTGGCGATGTGTCTAAATCCGGATTAACTGTGGCACGATTCCTACATGTCTGTGCTTGTGCTAGTGGAGCTCAGCTCAGGCAGGAACATTATTACAGTACACAGTAAACTGTGTCACCCATGTGAGCTAATTGTCAGCTCTACAGTCAGTGCCAGCCACACACTCATTCACATAAACCGGCCTATAAGCTTTGCTGCATACATCTGTTTCTGCTGTTGCCAGCTGCTTCCCGCTAACCAGTGACTGAACCTGCACCACGAGCCTTCATCTGCATTTTAGCCGTTAAATTAGCTGTACTCTTTAACCTTTTTTGCTCCCTGTATATGTAAAGGAGAGCACCTTATGGCTGTGCACGTGAGCAAGACTCCTTGGCTTTGTTTGCTCCGTTCCCCTCGAGGGCATTGTTTCGCTTCGAGCCGAGCCACCGCATCAGATTCAGCTGCAACTTTTTTTGTGACGACTGAACTAAAGTTAAAATAAGTAAAATTACAGTGCGGTCATTCGCTCGCGCTGGCCTCTGAGCGTCAGTCAGCAGATGCTGCCTGGATGACACAAAGCGGTGAAAGCTCCCTGGTTAATGAGGTCTCAGAGGGTTCACAACCCCCAAACTGCTTTGTTTCTGTGTGTTTCTCTCAGTGCGCTTTTCTCCTGCACACGCAGACACGTAAAGCACACACACACACACGTACACTTGCTACCCACACAAATTTTTCTGTGTGTGCTGCTGATGGCTGCAGGCAATAGAGGTCACGGAGTGGGTCATGTTGTGAGTCAAAGGTGGATGCCAGATGAGCATCTTGGGAAAGCTTATTGTTCATTGAATTCTTATTTTAAATTGGTGCTTGCAAAGGACAACAGACCACCATCGTATTTAATCCCAGCATGCCTCCACCTGCGGTAGGTGAGCGACACGATACGACGGACCTCTCAGATTTCAACTCACATGTATAGATATTTTCATTGCATTAAAGATTTCCCTCTCTCGGAGCCTGATTTCAATTCAGCAAACCCAACATCATTTCGCTGATGTGGCTCAAAGAGGATGGAGCAATATAGCCTTTGGGTTCTATCATTTCCAGCCACAAGTGAACACAAAAGAAAAAAAACAACGCGGTATTACATCTTGGATATAATTACTGAATGTGCGTTATAAAGTGTGGATCCCCAATTCCCAGATTAGTTATTGAAATGAAATGAAAAAAGCTCTAATTGACTCGGCTGCTTGTGATTAAAGGAGACAAATAATCGCCCAACCTTGAGCAGCAACTGAAAATGAACGGGGACCTTCGACACTCTGCGCATCCCCCCTCGGTGCGGCGGAGGCCGTCCCACGTTCACTTCAAATGCGCAGCAGACATTGCTGCATTTGTCAAGCAAATGAGCATTTTAGATTTACAGAGCCATAATGTGACATAATCAAGTTATAATTTATCAATTAGAATAATTAGGAGGCAGATCCAATTTAATTAAAGTGTTGAAAAGGCTCAGAGGAAGCCAGCCACACATAAATGAGCCAGTGTGGGTTTTTTTTTTCTTTTCTTTTTTTAAATCTGGTCGTGGCTTCAGACGCTTGGGCGAGTTTACTGTCATTCTCATTCACTCACCACCTAATTGATTTAGGTTCTTGGTGTGGAGGGATGGAGCACACAGTGTTTTAACCGCTCCTTCATACAGACCCAACCGAAAGAAGGAAAGATCAGAGAGAGAGAGAGAAAAAAAAGTAAACGTAAAATGTAATGCCTTGTGGCATTATGACTTAGAGTTTGGCTGTGCGTCAGTGGACACTAATGAATTGGCACTGTCAGCACTGTGAACTCTAGACCCGACAGTGGGGATGTGCTTAGTGGTCGTGCTGAAGCATGTCAGCAGGCTAGGCCCAGTGAGCTTGTAAGACAGAAATGAGAGAGAGGTGGGGGCACATAGAGAGAAAGAAAGAGAGAGAAAACCACAGACAGCAAAGGCCTCATCAGCTGTGTTTGATAAAATCAGGTGGCTCTACTTCTGGTCTTAAGGATGTAGGATTCCTCTCCACCTGCAAGTTATCTCTGTGTCACACACTCACACCAGGGATTACCTTTCATAATTTGGTGTGGTATCAGACCCATAAAATGCTCTCTTGCGCAGTCATTTAAAGCGAAAGGGAGGATTTTTTCTCTCTCTCTCTCTTTAAATCGCCCTTCCATTCTCAGCTCTCTCCTCCGTCCCCTTTCCCGCCTCCGCTTCATCCCCTCCTCTCTCGTCATTCCACCACTCCCTCTTTTTCCACCTTCTTTCCCTTGTCCTTTTTGCCTCATACTTGAGGGCGAATACCTCACCGAAGTAACCTGACGCCTCCCACAGTGACAAACGGTCATTTAAAAAGGCCAAGCTGTCAGGCAGACAGCGCGGCAGAAAGGCATCGCAGAGACGGATGAAGGTAAAATATACTCAAGGTAAGGGAGACAAACGATCAGGGTGAGCAGAACAGGACGGGGCGAAGATGAAGCGGGAGGAGATGAAGACTCATCGGAGGGGAGACTGAAGATCCCTGACTCCGAGTCCCAGTACGAAGCCTTCCTATATATTCAGTTTATTTGAATCACTTCATATACGCAAGTCTGAAAGCATCCCCTTCGTATTTGCAAAGTTTCAAGTTCAGCATGCCAGCCCTCTGTGAATTTCACGTTGCTGGAATGTCACTATAAATAATCATATGAAAGTGCTCATCCAAGCCCACAAATAAACAAGTGAATAATTTAACTTAGTAAGTCAATCCATCAATCTATGTGATCCCCACTAGACCCAGCACTCAGTGATATAAAATGGAAAATATCACTGATCAAATGAATGAATTTTACCCATGGACCACTGTTTTATATATGTATCGTGATATAATATTTTAAGTTACTGTTAACATCGGGGCTGAACATTTGAGCAGCTTATTGAATTTATCCAGAATAACACTGAGTTGTTATGATGCTGTAGGTTAAAAACAGTGTAGGCTGTCATGAAAGTACACTGTTGTGTTTTTTTTTTTGCCACCAGCAGTCAGCTCCAGTTGAACACACTGTTGCCATTAGCAACCACTACTTGCACACTTTCACAACAGTTTCACTGACACTGTATCAGTGAATCATCTTGTACATCCGGGGTGGGGGTGGAGGGGGGCTCTGCACAGGCTCTGTCCGAAATCACTCTTTGTTTGCTGTATAGTGAGGTGGCTGAATGAATCGGAGTCCGTGATGACCTCAGGGAGTTTAGGTCAGAGGCTGAGCTTTACACACTTTTGGTCGCTTTGGTTCATTGCTCATTTGCTTCACTTTTTCACAATTGCTTCCAGGGAAAATGTACATATATGATAATCTCAATAGTACATATTGGAAGTACATTGCACATTGATTTTAAAGAGCTGCTGCCAGTTAACCTAAAAAAGACAAAGAAAACGCTGTGTCCTCTGATATAATACATTCCCTTTGGCTTGCTGAGATGTTCCTGGAACTGTCTCACCACTTTCAACAGTTTTTTGTATTTTTTTTCCAGCTGTGAGCAGCTCCTGTGCATCCTGTAATGTGGAACAATAGTGTCCATCAATCGCGCTCTCAAAAAACCAAGCTCATTTTGAGCACATATCACTCTACCACTTTACCAGCACATCTTTGAGAATTATCTAGTATAGATCTGGTTAGACAGCTAAACAGATTGTCCCATTTGTAGTCCATTATGTCATTGAAAGGAATACTTCTTTCCCATTACTACTTGAGAGTCTCACAGTATAGTTGTGTTGTACGAGAAATATAAGATGACGGGTGCATGTATGCAATCAATTGTTTCAGTGTTGATGTTCAACCTCTTTTCGAAGAGAAGCTGAGATTTATTCCTCAGTTCTACCAGCAGCTGAATTTCTCCCTCCAGCAAACTTCAACTGCAAAAGAAAAAGAAACAAAAACAAACTTCCCGTCTTTAAATATTCTTTTTTTTTTTTTTTTTTTAACTTGAAATTGACACCATTTTTCTCCTTGAAAACTTTCAAGGTTTCTTTTACTGCAAATTCCTATCTCAACTTTGGAGCTGCGGATACAGCCAGCAACAGTGGAGGGAGGAGACCTCCACATTGCACCCAAGTCACACAATGCATGTGGGGCCTCGCCATATGAATTCAATTTTCATTACCCCCCTGTAATAAATGCGGTGTGAATCCTGGGAGGCCATGGCAGCAAAAAATAAATCTGATACATGAATAAACGATGTCCCCAGGGAAGGCAGGCTCCTCCTTTGTGAGGAAGATTGACTCCTCCAAGATGGGACACATCAGCCACAAGGAACGGAAACAGAAATAGAAACTGCCGACAGAAAGGCGCTTGCTCACAGACTTTCTGTTCAGCCCCCCAACCAATCTCAAAGCTGTATATAATAATAATACGTATTCTATGCAGTGTGACTGCAAGCCATCAAATTCTCCCAGAGGTCAGCACTTTTGTAATTTCCACACTATAAGAATGTAATTAAACTTTGACGCAGAAATGTAGTCGCTGCATCGCACTGTCACTTCCTTCTCCGTGTGTTCAGTGTAGCCAAATATTTTTTTTTTCATGCATGTGGGGGGCGATGTTGGTGTTTACACATTTCTGACTTTGTCACGTTCCTGCAGTAGACAGTGGGGGCTGTGCTGCTGAATTACATTTTCATCCCACTTCTATTGCAACAATTTGTGAATACAGTGCTGCTTGTGCCTCTGAGGTGTGTTTGTGCACTCCAGCAGCCCCAGAAAACATAAACACTGCTTTATTTGCCAGTATTTCCTCTAAGCTATGTCTTATTGACAGTCTAGCAATATTTTTTTGTTTACCTTGACAGCTCCGGCTGTTGTTCCACCGCCGTCACAGGTGGCGCTGTGACGTCGGCTGCCAGGTGGACATTTATGTGTTGTCAAAGCTGGCGAGGCAGTGAAAGGACAACAAACTAGGGTGTCTCCCATCTGTAATGCTGTCCGGAAAATGCTGCCTAGCAACAACATAGGTTTTCATCTTGTCACATCTAACAATGTAGTCACTGCCTGGAAAAAATATACAGAACTACAGCTGGCACCGTCAAGACAAAAAAACTAATATCGCTCACTTACTAAATAATAATGATGATAACTATTTAAGACTACAAATGAAAAATGTATTTAGTTATTAGTAATCACATTGTTGTGTCACCTGACCAGTCTGTGCTGGTAGTGCAACCTCAATAAAAATCACAGAGCATTTCGGTGGCATTTCGTGAATTCGCAAATCTCTGCGGGAACACACACTTCATTTACAAATGCTACTGTGGCGACTCTCACTGAGGGCTATTAGCTCGACCACTGAATTCCACCTTCTGCAACCCCCCAATCTGGCGTCACAGCAGATGGGTGGAGGTCTGTGATCTGTTGAGGCAATTTTGTGCATGGCTGCCATGGCCTGTCCTGGTGTGACATCTCCTGCTGCTAGTCGGGCTGTACCCTGACCTTCACACTGGGCTGGTGTACAGCTGTCTGGCTGGGAAATGCAAACACACACTCACAACCCACACACGCAGACACACGCACACCCCCAACACACACACACATCCATAACACACTTGCAGTCCCTGGGGAAGAACAAAAAGTTTAGTTGGGAGAGAGATTTTGGTGTTCTTGTGTTCATCTACAGTAGACAACTAGCTGGCAGGCAAAAGGGCAGCGTGCTCTGTTGAACAAAATGTCAAAGCCGGCTCTAAAAATTGGTGCTTAGGCGGTCGCGGATTTGATTCACACAGATGATGGAGATTGGGAAACGATTATACGTGTGTGAAATGATTTTGACTGCGGAAAATGTCAAATGCAGGGGAGAGAGGAGGACACACAAAAACACACACACGGTCATTACACACGTTTGCTCCAACTTACGACCCCCGCCCCACTGCACTTCCTATTTGTTGGGTTAGGGCAGGAGGACACATAACGCAAACCCAAAGAGACACTTGCTCCGTGGAGAGAGATCTCCTCTCATTACGAGCAGGATTGACACTGGGCCTGGCCTGTCCAGAGGGAGGTCTAAGCCAATAAGAGAGTAATTGAAAGAGGCGCTTGACTTCCCGTCTGTAACAGCTTACAGACCAGGGCTGATGCGCCTCCAGGAGCATGGCGTTTAGAAAACAGATGGGCAAAGACAAACAATGTGAAAGTTGGCTCAGAATTGCAAGGGGGAGAGAAAACAATTCAGAGAGAGAAGGCATTTTCACCTCCTGCCAGATTATCACGTTTGCCTCTGCATATCAGTCTGTGTGATGCCTTATCTCAAGTCGCTGCCGATTTCCCGAGCAGATACGTGATTAACATCTCGTCACATTCGCCTCGTGTAATGTGCTCATACTAAAATAAATGACTGAGCTGCAGGAAGCTTAAAGAAATACAGAGAAGAAACAAACTAACTGAGGAGTTTTTTTGTTTAGCTCTCCAAAAATCCCCAGAGCGACTGTGGTCCTAAGTGTCAACTGCTGGAGCCAGAATGTGGAGAGTTAGAGGCTGTGCCATAGCATCTTGTCTCGCTGAGGTGTGTGTGTGTTGAGTCCCAGCGGCTAGACTTGTTACGGAGATGACAGCGTGTTTTGTTTCACTACACAGCCCTCGCGCTGACAGTCTGGAAGCCTGGAGCCAAACAAACAGAGGCAGCAGCGATGCCAGGTATCTCAAGATCTCTCTCTTTCTCTCTCTCACTCTCCCTCTCTCTCACACACACATACTTACTAATCCACACATGCATGCAGTACATACAAGCAGTACAGGAAATACACTCACACTCACACACTACAGGCTGGAAAAAAACAAACACATAACCAAGCAAACACATTTTGATATTGCAGAAAACATCTGCATCGCTGCAGCACTTTGGCTGGTGGGAGCTGAGAAATGATGCAATTCCTCCTGCTTTAACACCAAAAGTGGATGATTATTTTACCTCTAAAGCCCTGATTAAATAATCTGTAGTGGTCATTTATAATGTCCAATAGTCCCCTCAAGTCAATAAAATCATCCAGCAAAGAGTATCACTTACTAAAAACAGCCCTTAACTCAGAGTAGATGAGTAGATGCAGGTTATGCATCATTTACCGTACTGTACGAACCTGTGGGGCATCAATAATTCAGGCATGCACTTGAACCCCAGGTGGAGGAACAAGGCAGGCCTTGAAATGTTCCTGGAGAAACTGCAGTACTTCTCAGATTGACACAACACTCGACATGATCAAGAGACCGAGCTGGCAGAGTGAGCACACTTTACTAAAGAACAGAATGTTATTCTCAGACTTGTAGAGTTTTACCCAGAAGCTGCTCACATTGCAGTCCTTGGCTATTGCGGTAATCCAACTCTTTTGAGCTTTCGTGTCCACAGGAAGGGAGGTAGCGAGCCAAAGGTTAGGCAAGGTGGGCTTGTGTGTGGAAGGCTTCAGTGTGAATCTTTTAACCGGTGGTGGAAGCCAAAAAACACACTGGTAAACAACAAAGTCTTTAACCTCTAAAAACTGATCAAAAATAAAGTATAAGTGAGAGGAAAGACAGTACTGAAATATACAGCTTATAATCAGCTGGTGTTACCTCAGTGATTAGAGGTTTTTGTAAGGATGGTGTGTGAACTGTTCAAAGGTGTAATGTTGACTCTTTTCCCTTCAACTAACAACTCAAAGCTCCACGTATAATTACAAAACTTTTAGACGGATACACATTAATATGGGTGTGTGAATTGTTATATAGCATCCCGCCAAAGAGCCACGTTTGCCTCAACAGTCCCATTCAGCGACGCATGATGAAAAGCTTTCCTTTCGCTTTCCCTCGATCTCATTCCTTTGACCGAGTCCTTCCCTCTCTCTGGCTGTCATCTTCACAGTTAACCAAAGCTGGACAGAATGAGGATGAAATATTGATAGTGTGGCAGTAATGAAGTCTTAATAAGAGGGATCCAGTCCAAACAATAAAAGCGAGGGTCATACGGGGTGCAGGAAGGTGTGACGCACAGTGTGGTGCATCAGAGGCAACCCTCTTGTTATTTTATAAGGTCAACTCAATTATGTGGCCACCACAGGTAATTTATTCAATTGGCAAACTTAATAAACACGGTAGGGGATGCTCTGCTTGTGGACGTGTGCACGTGCAATTTAAATTATGGACCTGACTTGCAGGTACAAGTCATTGAAAACAGACAACAGGTAATGATCTAGTGCTTAAGAGAGGCTGCCAAAGTGAAAGAGAAAGACAGACAAAGCACGTAGGGGAGTTGGGAAATGGGAGGGGCCTTATTTAGCAACTTCTATTTCCACATTCGCACTGAAAACAAAGGGAAGAACAAAAGAAAAGTACCTCTTGAATTACTGGGGGAGCTGGCACACTTGTTTTCTGTGCTCTGTGTTGGAATAAAAGATTTGTCTGCGAATAATTTATTCCAGTGCTCCCTTTGCCATTTCCCTCTCCTTCCCCCAGTGATGCGCAGAGGCTTTTTGTGGTAGAATTCCAAATGATAAATACTGCACATTTATAAAAAGTTGAGAGGGGATATTTAGAACACAGGAAGATACTGCACAAGGCCTTATGCTTTATTCACGTCCCTGTGGGAGCCACAGTATCCAGGGATGCGTTATGTAAAACTGGTCAAAGCCATGCTAATGTGGGTTTGAATGCATGTCTTCATCATCTGGGTACCACAGGTATTGCGTTGCAGCGCAGGTTGCTCACACTCATATGTCACCCGCAGCCAAAGGCCCCTGACTGAAATCGATAAATAATTCTAAAATTATAGCCTGTATCGCAGTGTAATATTAATCACTGCATTTATGGAAAAAAAAGGGCTCCCAAGCAGGCTGTGTGGGAACAAGAGAATGAGAAAAAAGGGGTTTTGTAAATGTGATTAACTGGATTTGATGATGAGCAATTAAAATTTTTGCTTTTCCATTTTCATATTGCTCTATCCTTGAACAGTCTTGCTATTTTGGAGTGTAATGTTACATTGGATACTGCTTGTGGGAATGGACTTGTCACCAAAGGGGATGCTGTTGAAGTGATGCATGTGGGTGTACATTTGGTGTATTGCTGTCTTCGCCTGAAGCGAGAGATGAGAATATCGAAATAAAGAGACATCTTGGAACATTTTATTTTTTTGGGCTCAACACCGATACATGTACCACCAGCTACATACAGGGAAACCTACCTCACATGCACTATACACAATGACATAACAATATGGTTAATAATTTCTAATGATTTGAGAGACGATTCTTTCTGTCCCCTCTTTGATCTCCTCATTTAATCCTCATTTTAGGAGCAAACTGTTGCACCTTGTAACAGGGTATCAGTCCAGTGGAGTCCTTGAAAAGCTCTGATCTGGTAGAGGAGCTGGACAGACAAAATAAATGACTCATTGAAGGTTTATGAGGCATCCTTGGCATCTATACCGGTGGCAAACCAAGTGTCCTGTCTAGATGAGAAGTCACTCAATAAGACACAGAAGGGTCTATGCCCTGGAAGCCACAAATGCTAAAAACATAATAGTCTGTTAAACCAGCGGTGAAAAGAAATGGAGGGAGGACGAGATTAGATTAGATGTCAGACGTTGCCAATGGAGATTTGTGTGACATGCCTCGATATGACTCCATTGTCCTCTAGTAAAATACGCATTAGGACATGATTATCTTCTTATGAATGGTGGGAGCAAAAACGAAAACACAGTTTTTCATATCACAGTGGATAATGTTACAAAACTAAGTGGAATGGTTGTGGTAGTCATCAGTTTTTTTGGCACAGTGGCAGCCTAATGGATATAGAAATGAGCATCCGACAAGGTCAGTAGTTTGAATTTTGGCTGGAAAAAATGTGAGTGTAATAACAACTGCTTCTTGAGTGTCCATGTTAAACAAGTGCCCTTCAAAAATGAAAAGCCCCAACTGTTTCACTTTAACTAACTACAAAAAAAAAAAGAAATTGTAGTAGGCTGGGCAGTTTTAAGGTGAAAGTGTTACTCTTCCACTCCTTCCAGGTGCTGCAGTGCTGCAAATATTTAAATCACAATTAACAATACAATGCTATGACAAAGAAAATCAGGAAAGTCTGTTCACAGGCCTGTTGTGGTGCTGTCCAAGGTTCTGAAGTCATGGTGCTGTCATGGGTGAGTCAAGACACATCATTTCTCAGTGTGTGTTTCCTTCATTTCTGCAATTTAAAGCCAGCAGTGAGTTCCTGTCTCATCAGGGCGACTTTGAGAGATGAATCTTGTTAACTTGGGTTAAACAAGTATCCCAGCAGGTATTTCACAGATGACAGAAGATATGAGATTGTCTTAAAACCTGGACACACAGATTTCAAGTTTCATGGCACAGTCATTAGAATCTACACAGACAGGTGATTCATTTGAGGAAGCGGAACAGATCTAAGTGACTGTTTTTGTGAGCAAGCTGTGTTGACATTAGTGATTCCTTAAAAGAAAGCTATGGTTGTTTATTAGCTATGTTGCTCTATTAACTCTAATTTACCCTCCTCTGTCAGAGTTCATATTGTTCCACGACGAGCAACGGTTTGCAGACAGAAGAGAGAAAAGGGTTTATGGAACACATCTTTTGAATAAACTGTGCTTTCCCTGCGTGCATTTGTTATCTGTCTCCATCATTAGCAGGCATGAGTGTTACTCGTGGTTTAGTAGTGTAGTGTAGTGAAACAACGTAGCCTGAGGAACATCAAGATTTGCTGCTGCATGTCTTTGGCTCATTTTTGGCATTTTGTTTTTTTGAGGAGACTACATTGTTCAATCACTTTCTTTTTCCTGTCACAAGTTCAGTGTGCACACTGACCAGCTTCGGGTTACCACCCGGACACAGATGGCTACCTGCAAGAAAAAGTATCATAGCAGTAAAATAATAATAATAATGATAATAATAAAAAAATAGAATTACCTTAATAATAACCCATAGTATAATGAGGTATAATCATGTGGTAGCTTCAGTGATCTAGAGTCTTAGTAGTTGCCAGTTATTGTGGAAAAAATGGACAAAGGTTGACAGCAACAGCACAACATTAATGCACATGAGCATTTCTGGTTCAAAATCAACTCATTACTCCACCACAAAAGAATCATCACATGACATTACTGAGTCTGTCAGACTCTTGAAATTCAGGCTGTGCAATGGACTGGCAACAACCTGAGGCAGGATGTGCTTCAAGCAACTGCGTTTTTATATTGTGAATGCAATGGAAGGTGGGACAGGACCGAATGTTATCGATTTCACCTTTATGCCAGAAAACAGTCATCAGCTGTTATGTTGAGATCCTGGCCAGGCTGTTGTTGCAATCATAAATTGAAATCATCATCGTTTGGTCTCCTGAAGGGTGGGATCAGGTTGAAATGTTCCACCTTTGTTAAAGTTTGATTTGTACATTATTCACTATATAGCCTCTATAATGATGTGACATCCTCATGATTAATAAAAAGCACACATGAGGATTTTTTTTAACTTCTTGGATATGCAATGATTTGCTTTTTAAATAATATATGGACTATACATGGTCATTTGAGTGAGATTTGAAACTTTGCTCATCTAACTTGTTAACATGTTACCTGCCACACCTTTAGACTTTTCATCTGGTGACACCACTTGAAATATTCATGACTCTGGTCCTTTGTCACAAGCATCAGGAAATCCCTGGTGATTTCTCTCGCTTTTTGTTCCGTGTGCAGAGACTATTCATGTCCCTTGGTATTTCTGAATGGCTGCATACTTTTTGTTGCTCAACTCTCTGCCATCCTTTTCCTGTCTTTTATACTTGCACTTGAAGACTTGAGCAGTATGTATAATTCAATATTAGCTGTATTAGTTCTATCCACCTCTGATGCTGGTTCAGGAGTACTGACAACAGCTGTAAAACCAGAGGTTACATCTGAAAGAATGTGAGATGTTCATCTGAAATGATGTTTCACCCTGCATTTCTTTCATTCCTTAATGATAGCATTTACATGATTTCATTATAAAGAAAGTAATTATTAATGTCTTATAACTGTTTAAAGAATTCATTTTTAATTATTGAATGTTTTGGTGAATTGTATTTACAAAAAACAGTGTAGTTTATTCTACTTGCTGATTAAGTATTCAGACTGATTAAATTATTAAATGTAGAAAAAATAAATAAGCTTAATGTGTACCTTTTGCAGCGGGAATACTTGGAATAATAGGTTTTCATTGTGCATGTTGGTGCCGCTACTCTGCTACTGCTACCATCACATCGAACTGATGTCCATTTGTGCCCTTCATTCAGCGGTGAGAGGTGGCGTCAAACCCCTGAAAATGTATTTTCTTCAGTATTGGGACTGCTGGATCTTCAACATCCTTTCCCACAGGTACCATCACACATGCTGTGATCGCCTGCCCAAGCTAGATATTTGACAGTTATTAACCAGGCTGTATATCCCTGTCAGAAAGCTGTGTTGTATATTTGAGGACTGGTGCCTGACCCGCACAAAAGATGTTTCACTGAGTAGTAAATTCTCTAGAATACTTTAGTTGGCCACACAAATACGGCAAATATAACATTTCAAATGACAAACCTGATGTCTGACTTTTTATGTACTGTACTCATTGTGCTTATGTTGATAGTGTATATTTGCGATTAGTAATATGATTAGATGTTTCCATACTGTACACACCAGAATTGATTCTCAGATGAATGTCCTTTCATTAATACAACCTTTAAAAATAGGACCACAGCTTAAAAATATATTACTGTGTTACCAATGATAATTATGATGAAGTGTTACCAGGCCCATAATAGACTGATCATACAATTAGTAGTACCATTACCTCATGGTGAATGAAAGTGCACTCATCATGTGCCAAACCTCCGCAATCTGTTTAAAAAAAGTAATCATTTGTAACCAGAGTGGCAATTGTAGGTAACATCAGTGATTTTATATTCCATCCCTAATTGAGTACTGGTGTGTCAGAATTCAATCAACCTCTCCATTCTTCCCTCAATCATTCTGTTTAAGGACTTTTAACCAGATAATTGCAGCCTCATCTGTCATAATGTGCTTTTTTTCTTGGCTATTGTCATCTCATCAGTTAAGTGCTGCAGCCAAATGATATGCAGGTTAGCATGTCACTTGGGCTGTGCAAACAATATTCACCCTTTAATGGAGAGAGTGAATGACATTTGGCTCTCATTCCATGATTTGTGTTGTAGTAATTTTGCAAATGAGCAATTTTTGCCTCACAGCCTTGTGTACTAGAGCCTTCACATCTGTGAGTCTACACGGAAAATAACAACAAGAAGCGGAGAGGAAGCTTGGTTTCAGTTACTTCGCCAAATTCGTCCCGTCTGATGCAACACAGAATCAGTTATGTGCTCTCTGCTTCCCGACAGCTTTTTTGCTCTCTGCTTCCATTTCACAGGTGGGATCCCCTGCAGCATGGGCTGTGTTTGTTTTATATGAACTCACCGCTGACCCTCCTGACCACAAATCATGTTGAAAGAGGAGTGAGAGAGTAGAATAAACCTCCATCATGGGAGAGGGAAGTACCTTTTAAGATCCGTCAAACGCTTTGCTAATAGGGGTGATCCATCCAGGGCTTTCAAAATGTCACATCCCAGCCTTGTTCATTTGCATAACCTCTAAAGCATCCCAGAGAGTGCGCGGTGCATTGATTTAGCCAGTGGCTTGGGAGATGCTTCCCTTGTTGACACAGTCGTCTAAGCGAGTGTGACTGTGGCACTCCTTAATCCACTAAACTGTGTGGCGAGCAAGTGCTCTGTTTTACAACCCCATCATGAGTCATTCCCACACACTCAGGCTTCCTAATCTGCTGACTACTCTTGGGTAAATATCATTATTTGATCTTTGATAAATCATGAATATGTCTCCTAGCAGCTCGCTGAAATTGTCAGTGAGCTTATAGTCTGAACTATCAACGGCTCTGGGAGACTTTGGGATCCTACCTCAGCAACTTTAAAGTCCATTAATGGATGATTTCCAAAATCAGGAGAGCGGTTATAAGTGCACTAAACATGATAACTGTTTAAAAAAATATGTTGCACCAAGGGAGAGGGATTAAAAATGAAAGTGCTTAACACATATTTCACTTTTTTTTCTCTATTTGTGCTGGTGTAAGGGGATTGAGCCAGGAGTGCTTCGAGGACACATCTGCTACTAATTAACCTGTGTTCATGTAGCAGTGTACAAACAGGCTTCCAATATTTACTTCTGTATGAAATGATGATCATGTTATATTATGAAAAGCTCCAAAACAAATACAAAAAGGTCCCTCTGATATTGTATTCTCACCTATTTTAATTCAAAAAGTTTGGATGGTCCACCTTACAGAAAGGTTTTAATAATTATAGAGAAGAGGTAGGTAATATATATAAAACCTAATTATTAAAGAAAATATGTATATATATAGAAAATGAATTTCTTTTCATTCATTTTCACTTTTCATAGATATAATATACATTTTCTACGGGATGAAATACATGAAGAATGACTCTGTTGCAGAGTCAGTTATTGCCTGGTTTTGGGTTGCCTGCTAATATGCCTGGTCTATAAAAAGCTAAAAGACATTTGATCTTAACAGAATAGCAACAATATGTGAGACTGTTCAACTGGTTTTGAAATCAGACTTAAATCTTAGCTCTAAAAATGCAACCTGATGCTCAGATTGATTTCAAGTGTTTCATTGCTAGTTCTCAGTGTGATTCACATAAGTAATGTAGAAGACCAGAGAATGACAAACATGACGGAGAGAGAGCTTGACAGTATTGTTGCCTTGACAAATATGCTCACTGTTAGGAATCCGTGCTGCTTCAAATCTCTGAAAAGCACCATACAATCAACCAGAATAAGAAATTCCATGTTATTAGTTTGTTGCAGCGCCCTGAGGTCTTTGACGATAATACGATCTTGCTGCGTGACAGTCTGTGTTGTTGCTAAGACAACAAAAGAGTAAACATGCAAATCTGATCTGATTGCTTGTAATTACCAGATGGAGAGTTACCCTTAAAGGACCGGCATGGAGGGCGTATCTATTTGGAGAAATGGAATACAATATTTATAACAGTGTTTTCATCATCTTTCCCACCATTTTGCACTGCCATGTTTCTACAGTAGCCCTGAACAGACAAACAAAACACTGGCTCAAGAGAGGGCCTATTGTGTTTTCATGTTGAAGTGGCAGGCTGTTGTGTCAACAACAACATGGGAACTTGTTTGTGGCATAGCAGGACTGTCATTCTGAAGAGACATGTCCTGGATTAATGAGCTGTCGGAACTACGGACAGTGTGGAAAGATACGGGAGAGAGCGTTGGTTGCAATCAATTATCGAATCCCACCACGAGATGAACTTGTATTATTCTAACCCCATTAAAGCAGCCTCTGAATGCTGGGAGCTCAGGTTTGACCAGCAGGTTGTAACTTCAGCAACAGACATAAGAAATGTGCACTCCTGCTATTTATTCTGGTCTCACATACACTGCAGGCATGAACCACGCAAATGTTCTTCCCGTTCGAAAAACTCTGACTGCTGTCAAAGTTGACCATTTTCGAAATCCCTCCCCGAGAGATTGCGCGATGATTACTTAGCAACCATAACTAGGGACTGCTGATCTGTCAAGCTGTTGTTGAAGAGGTGTTCATGGGGCTGTCAAGTAATACTTGACATTTAAAGAGTTTGGTGGGTGTTTTTTTTCAGGCTTGTACACAAGAATAAAGGTGTGAGGACTAGATTCAGCCGTTTGTTTGCCTGCTTGAATCTAAGCCTGTGTCATTAGCATGTCCAGCTTACTATTTAACAAAGAGGGAAAAAAACATAATTCAATTAACACATCTAATGTATAATATGAAGATGCTGTTCTGTGAATAATGTTACTGCCGCACATCCTTTATTGGTTGTGTTTTATGTTTTGGTTAATCATTGAGATGAGTGAATGAATGGGGGTTGTGGTAATGTTGGGTTCAGGGTAAGCATACTGGTGGATGATTGGTCGGGTTAGGGAAGTGCAAATGTAAGACTATTTACACCAAAACAAGAAAGACAATATTACTCAGTGTGTGGACTCAATGTTTGCTCAGTTAGCTCAAAGGAAGCATTCATTCAAGCTTGCTGCCAGCGATGTTCCTCATTTTAGGGGACATAACTGACAGACGTTGTTCAGAAATGGGAAACCTGGTTTGTATACCTCTGTTTGGAATCAGTGACTCCTTGTATTGATATTTATGGCAAATTTGCCTTCTTCATTACTGCAAACTGCATATGTACCAGGCAAGAATGGTAAACAGCAAACAGTCAATTGTGTTATCCAAAAAAAGCCCAAAACAAAACAAAACTGATGGGGTAAAAGAATTAAAGCTCCCCCAACCAGAGAATGTACTTAGCTGATAGATACACTATAGCTCCTATCCCTTTCCATCTTGAGGCACAATGTGAGGTCTGAGCTGACAGTCAGGTGGATAAAGGTTGAGGCTGTGACCCATTGAAGTGGATATGTGAAACTGGAGAAACACAACAAACAAGTAGCCTTCTTTGCCCAGAGGAGCCACACCAAAGAGAATCTCATTAAGCTTTTTTTTTCTTTTTTTATCATTTCAGGTCTTTCAACACCATCAAGATATTGTTTCTGGCAGAGGCTTGGATGACCATATGGATTGTCGACACATTTCACCGCAACTCTGAAAGGCATTTTAAAACATTGAATTTGTTCCAAATTATCACCTCATATTATCATATTAAAACCCTTCACTCTTGAGTGCCTCACAGCATCAATACCAACTGGCAAACCCCAGCAGTGAGGAAGCTTTAATTCTCCTCTTTTGTTGGCAGGTCAGCCGCCAACGTGATTAGAGTTTCAGCAGACATGCTGTTTTAAAATGTGTATTTTTCACGATGAACATCAAACACAATGGAGGGTACGGTAAGATAATGGAGCGGCTAAGTGCAGCATAGAGAAGCGAGAGGAATGATGGCAAGTGAACTGGAGTTAATTTGTACAGTCTCAGACAGGGGACCATCAAGGCATCATTTATCATCACCTCCATCTCCCAAGTTATTAATCCCTTAAGGCATTGTTTCCACAGATAGAGATCATGACGATACAAGAGTCTGGTAAAAGGAAATTAGAAAAGACACAGCGATGGAAAGTTCAGTAAGTAGATCCGACCCACTGGCGCCAGATCAGTGCTGTATGAAAAAGTGATAACTGCGTCTCTGCTGCACATGTGATACACCTGAACTCCTGAACCTGAACTCAAAGCAAAGATTTCTCTTGATATATATATATATATATATATATATAT
>JBAJHX010000036.1:15097776-15115547 GCA_037176925.1 Amniataba percoides
GGGATAAATGTGTCTCTGCTGCACATGTGATACACCTGAACGCCTGAATCTGAACGCAAAGCAAAGATTTCTCTTGATATATATATATATATATATATATATATATATATATATATACATATATACATACATACATACACACACACACACACACACACACACATATATATAGATAGATAGATATAGATATATATATAGATATAGTACATATATATGTAACACGTGTATAGTGTGTGTATAAGTGTCAATATGGTGTTATTAAAATCCTACTTATGGAGAAAATAAGTTTTTGCAAAAAGTTCAACATTTGAAGTTTTGTCTTGATCAAATTTTGTAGTACATATATAAATTAACAGCCAATAATTTAATGATAAATTATTCATGGGAAGCCTTCTCCAATCAATATTTTTTTAAACAAACAAAATTTATGTTTGCATTCAGTGTTACTTATGAAAATGAATGGCATTGTGTTTATCGAGTTTTCAGAAATGTTTGAGTTGATTTATTTTCAGAAGAAAAGACATTTCCCAGTTATGTAAAAGTTGCATGGCTACTCATTAGTTTCTCCATTCAACATCCCTTCCAATATTGCCTGTGTTTGTCAACTACAACTTGGCTGTCAAACACTCTTGAGTTATCTCGGCATAGCAAACTACAGTTAATACTTTTGACAATAACCCAACCACACAATGCACTCTGTACAAGCTCAGTCTGCCAAACAATAAACCATTAGCATGCATGATTGTGATGTATTATACAGAGAATAAAATAGCGCTGTACTTCATATGCTGGGGGCACTGAATCGATTGGGAGTTGCAACATCAGCTTGAGTGTGTGTGTGTGTGAGAGAGAGAGAGAGAGAGAGAGAGAGAGAGAGAGGAGAATGATTCATTGGGGAAAGGGCTGCGGGGAGGTTTAGGAATGATGATGAAAATCGATAGAGAATAATAAATGAGAAACAACTGGGCAAATTATAGAGGTTATTAGGATGTGGAAAAAGACCGGCTTTGTCCTTTCATTTCACGCGAGAGTGCAGTGGGAGACAAAAGTATGGAAAACACCGTAATGTGGTGATGCTGGGTTACATTTGCTGTACTGTGGGTTGTTCTCTGCTTCTTTTCATACAATAGAGGGTGGCTGTAGCCTCAAGGTTAGCAAAGCAAGATTGTGAGCAGAAGGTCACCAGATTGAACTTCTCTGGGTGCAGGAAGGGAGCGAATAATCTCCTGCCCCCAACTACTAATTAGGTGCCCTTGAGCAAGGTCCTCAACCCCCAACTGCTCCAGTGCATCTACTCAGGGGTGCACTGTGTGGAACATCTCCCAGGTGTACGTGTGTGATGTGTGAATAGCAGTGCTCGCTCTTTTCAGGGTAAATACATTTTAAGAAAAACAACAGCGCCACAGTACTGGCTGTACGTGATGTTCAGTACAGCTCTGGTTTGGAGAAATGCAATCACAGACACAAGAATGCTAGGAAATTAAAAAAAGAAAGAAAAAACAGACGCTGCTTTTGGCTTTCTTTATCTTGGAAAAAACATACAGACGCTGTCTGCAGATTAATTAAAACCTTATACTGTATTGATTAGAATATGCCTGTGGAAGAATACTGACAAATAACAGCTGGTGCCTTTCAAGGAAATTTGACAAAAACAAACTCAGAGTTACTTAACAGACAGGTGAAAACAAAGATAGCTAAAAAAAAAAAAAAGAGAGAGAGGGGGGAGAGAGAGAGAATTAATCTTCATGCAGCAGCCTGAAGAGGAGGTGTGGCTGGGGATACACCAGTGTTTAGTGGATGTGCCTGGAATCACAATTGTCCTGTTAACCACACTGCAAGCAGGACAAAAAATGCATCTTGCATGTATGATTTTGTTGTCAAAATGTCTGATAAACCACATCACTCACATTGCTCTCTGATAGAAATCATACTATTATTTAATTTAAATATGAAATAGTATCTTGATAAAGCTAATTTGATAATTTTTCCCCAAAGAAAAACTGAATTGGCATTTGTAGCTTTGTTTCAAATCAAAGTGTTCAGTTGTCTAGCTTTACATTAACGTTAGTATTTTCAGCATTAAAGTCAGATGCTGTTGTGTTTTCTTTTTGTCTTGTGTTCTCTCTACTTGTTGCTCTGCTTTGACCTCCACCGACTTGTGATGTAAGAGTTTCTGCCAATGGTTTGTATGCATTAAAAAGTCAAACAGTACAGCGGAAAGTGCCACAAAATGTTTTGTTGTAGATTACTGAGAACTGTGGTTGAGATCTGCCATCACGTCTGTGGCCAGGATCTCTTGCCGTCTGGTGCTGAACAGGCAACATACTGGAAAAGAGGCACATTTGGCGTGTTGAGAAAGAACAAAAATAGTAAAGCCGTGAGGTGTAAAACCAAAACAATAAGCCGCAAGACATTTTACATGCAGTGATCTGGCTAATATCAAAATATTGATCAGTGTTTTGTTGTCAATCCTCGAACAAAACTTTCAGAAATGAGGTATGGTAGACTGAATAATCCTCTGTGGAAAATGAAACAAGCCTGAATCAATACTGATTAGTGAAACTGGCTCTCACCCAGTCCAGGGCCAGGCAGAACTCATATGATTTAACAACACTCATTTAATTTAGCACAATTACACCAGCTGTAGCAATAGGCACAGCATGGCTGGCCAACCACCAATATTGCATATTACTCAGATGATCAGCTCAGTTTTTATTGTTGTGTATTGTATTACTCTGACTGGAGGCCGTGCATTTCAAGAAACCCAGATTCTCAAGGGATCCCAGTCTGTGGTTTTAACATAATAGAATGACCAGGTGCTTTGATGAAATTTCAGAGGCCATGCACAGCTGGCTGAGGTGGATGGAGTGGTTGGAGGGGTGGAGGTGTGGGGTTGAGGTGGCGGGACTGAAGCAGGGGGACTCCGAGCTGAGAGCACACCTCAGAGAGCTCCATCTGTTCTCCTAGTCAAGTCCTGATGGGCAGGAATCCCCGTGCCAGGATCCTGCTGGCTGCCCCTTCTACTGGAAATGCACACACACACACACACACACACAAACATGTATGCCCTGCACAGACAAACATAAACACAGATGCACAGTAGACACACACACAAACGCACACACTCTGCGGCCGTAATTGAAAACTGCACTCATGATGCGGCTTGTCAGAGAATGTAAGAACTCATTTTTCTCCGGTTCCATCTTCCTCTTGTCCTTGACCCCTTGACCTCAGCACCAGCAGCGCTTCAGTGACTGCACACCGGAGGCGACGTGCAGCGTTTCAGCAGACAAGGGAACAACCGTTAGCTTTTGATGCAGCTTTGCCACGGTGCTCAGTGCTAATTCACCCACATGAGCAAGGTTGAGACTATTCAAAAATGACACGCAAAACTCTGTTTGTCATCTCTTGCGGAGGGAACAGTGTTTCACTCTCATCCTTAGTGGCTAAGAGGATTTGTCTCAGCGAGGTGCCTCTGCTGTGAGTTTTAAATCACTGTTGACAACAGAGTTTCTCCCTGGATTAGATCTCCAGTTTCATTACGATGGCCCTGATAGCATCTCCCGTCGAATTGATAGAAGGTGGCTTATTATTTTACACTAAAATGTTTCCTTCCTCGGCAGACTGAAATTAATTTCAAGTTAAAAGAGACTTGTGTTGCCTCAATGTAGGACAGAGCCACATATTCCCTTTTGAAGCTAAGTGATAAAATGCTCCTTTTGAACTTGCTTGTCAATCAGTATAACTTCTCTGTAGATTTGATCTCCTGCGTTTCAAAAGCGCGAGCTGTGGGTGTGGATACCTCTGTGTTTATGACTGCATGTGTGAAATGTGAAGGCACACGTACGGCACTGGCTGCTCCACAGCGTTACAGCACGGTATTATTAATTTAAGAGCCATGCGCACAGTGGAGAATTCCTCTGCTTAGTGCAGGCTCACTCATGTTATCTGTTGTTGTTTTTATGAGTACTATGAATGTTGAAATGAACAAGTGTGTGAGTGGGTAGTGTGTGATTTGTATTATTTTTTCAAATCTGATTATGGCATACTGATGGCAAAAGTTGTTTTTTTTTCGTTTATAGAGAAAATGTGACAGAGACTTATCACTTCGGGGCACCAACACAGAAAAAAATTGAATCCTTGTGGCTTTAATGTATAGCATTTGCATGTCTTTATTTATGTGCATAAATACAGGGTAAATGATGTTCCAACAACCTAGAGCTGAATGTGTTGGTCATTTATTGTAGCAAAGTTGTGGCGAGCACACATAGAAACATAGAAACAGAGATGCAGGGTGACAAATCTATGAAAAAGAGTTAGGGTGGAAAACTCTTCTATTTAAGGATTTGAAATTTGCTGATGCCAAATAACCTGGTTCGCTGGGCGGACCTGCCACTCACCAGAAACATCCCTAAATGCACAGTACGGTGCAAATGCTGCTGGTTTTTATTATTATTATCATTATTATTATTTGATTGCATGTTAAATATCAAAATAGGAAAAGCAACTACCTTGACAAATGGAGGCCACCTTAGATTCTTAGAAAACGAGGGATGGGGTACAAGGTATTTAGTTGGTTGCAGTTTGCAACCTCACCACTAGATGCTCCTAAATCCTCCACCCAGCTGCTTTGAGACTGCTGGATAGCAGCTCATTAGCAGTAAATTCAGATCAGAGATGAGGCTGCTTGTGGTAGTTTATGGGGCTTCATCACATGCAAAATTGCCAAAGATGTTACCTGGCTTATTAAATGGCGTTTTCATTCGCTGAGGTAAGAGGACGTCATGAGCGTGGCTCTGGATGCTCAGAAATTATTGCTGTAGTTTTAACATAATTCAAATTCACTCTGAGAAACAACATGTGAGAAACAAATATAACATAAAGTAAAAGAGTAAAAGCTGTGTGGGAGGGGAAAAATTACACACAAGGCAATGTACTGTTTAAGGCACCTGAAAGCACTTAATTAAGGTCAGGGAAAGATGGCTGTGTTTGGTTGTTCGCATCAGACAGGGAACAGGAGCTGCATACATACTGCAGGAGGATGTGGTGTGGATATGTGCATGAAGTGCAATAGAGAATGGCTCAAAGTACATTCATATAAAAGTGAGAAAGAGAAATGGAGAAAGAAATCCACAGGCGATCAGTGGAAGCTCTCAGTTTAATGGGTACGTGCTCTGTATAACTACTAGGCGAAAGGTCTACAGTGCAGCTGTCTGAGGATATCAGGCGCTGTGAAGATTTAGTAAAGGCAGTGGTCCTCCCCTGTAACCATTTTGTAATTCACAGATTCAAATGTCATTTGCGGTCTGTAATAGCAAGGATATCCTGTCATAACACAAGTGTGACTGGGAACTGCCTGCCTCAGTTGGACCGACTCATGCTTGATAGTGCATTATCATTAGTGGGGAACCGCAGATTAATATTTCATTAGGACCGTGGCTTTGCAGGAGCTTCCAGGCATACCAAGTGATATGTTATTCCCTGCTTCACACCGATTACTCTCTCACAGGCAGGGCTGGGATACAAGAGCCCTTATTATGATGGACAGAGCAGTGGAGCAAGGTGTTCAGGAGAAAAAAAGAGATATCCCTATTTAACGGTGAGTAAGCATGGCCGGCCAAAGCGGCGTATCATCACTTTTCAGGGCAGGGCCATAACAAACCATTATTGGGTTGCTGTGGGTGGTGGGGAGGAGCACCAATCTTTACAGGGACGCTTGTCATGGACAGCGGGGATGGATAACTCCCTTTGGATTACAATCTGTGGAAAAACAACAGCCTAGAAAGAATTTCCAACGGAATATACTGAAGTTGAGAGCAAAGGGTAAGAAAAAATAAAAAGTTATACAACTCCAAGTCGCTCAACTACTTTTAAATCTATTAGATGTCAGAGTTTTATGGGAAAATATAAATGCTTTACACTGCTGCTATATTGGAACAGTGTTTCAGCAGACAGAGAGGGTGTTTAAAATCTGAACGTGTTGAATGCACCTTCCTTGCAACATTTCCTTATGCATTATTGACTAAAATAGTGCTGTACTGATGGAAGGATATATACTGATATATACTGATGTGATATAGTACATATCATATTTGCCGCACTTTTGGGTGTCTTTTCACTTCTGCACATTAAAAACTTGTAAAAACATTGCTCCATACTGCCACTAGTGGCCAAAAGCTCCACACGGTACCTTTAATCGGTCTTGTCTGGCTTGAAGATCTGCCAACGGTAACAATATGCTTTTTGCTTAATTGTGTTTTATCCTCAGATAATTGAATTGTCTCTTCGGACTGGATGATTGCAGTCTTGTCTAGACAAGAGTTCAAACACCATCAAGCTGCATAATAGTCATTTTATCATTGTAAATACATTTACAGATCTATTTTTAACTCTGGTTTCTCATGATAAGCGTTTCAGTTCAGTGGTATACGGTTGGATGTTTTACCGACGTGTAGAACTGCGACACTTACATGTATATCTGTGCGCGGTGTTTCAGTAATAGTTTGACAGATGCATACACAGGCTTCAGGAGGAAAACAGAATAACTTTCTTTGATCTTGTGGTTGTTTGTACTGTACTGTTGGGCAGCATCAGATTTCACCAAGAAAGCTGTTTGATAAAACTTAAGCAAATCCTCCCCTCTGCAAAGTGCCTGTATTATTTTTGACATTCTCGAGAAACTGGGAATCTTCAAAGATGGCATGTTTAAACCTCGAACTGTTTGAAATATCAAAGCGCTAGTATGGCAACTTTCTAAATGTCACCGTGGGGGATCTTCCTCTCTTTTGATGCTCATTTCATGAGGAACAGTAATGACAGGTCTGAAGGTGTTTCAGCACCCCTATCAATGCCAAATAGCTGCTCTTGTGACATTGCTCCTTCTGTTTGAATACTCACTTTTGAAGATATGAACATGAATCATTATTTCACTCCCTAAACCTGTGCATTTTTCATCTTTTGAATGATGGAAATTTTTTTGTCTTACAGAGTAATTGCAGTTATCATTTTCCTGGATTTCCAAGGCCCCTATCAGAGGTGTCTATTACAGTCTAAAGCATTATGCATATAAAGCAGGAGGGTTTCATTCATACCTTAAGGAAACACTGGTATATAACCTAATTTATCAGGCAGATATTAGTGCAAAGGAAGTCAATGAAGAATCGAGTCCTTTCAATCTCTTTATAGCTACAAGTATTGCTGCACGCTCCAAGGCTGCTACCGACAGACTAATGATAGTTATATACAAGCCGATGGGCTGAACAGCAGGCTTTTTATGTAAAACTGTGGGCTCCACTAATGGCTGCATTGACCCAACAGGGTGTATGCAGACACAAGGCAATCCATCCCTGAGTAATGTCTCCATTTTATAATTTGGGGCTGAGACAACATGATTGTTGCTCTATTTGATGGTTATCCCACTCACAGAACACTTTTGGTGTGTTTGTACACTGGCTCGCTCTCATTTATCAGTGTCTCCTCCATTCATTTCTATTCCATACAGTGCTGATCCAATCCACCTCACAGAATGTCTAATAGGCTTTAATTAAGTTGATCAAGCCTCCCTCCTCTCCTCTTCTCCGCTTTCCTGGCATCCGTTTGGGACGAGGAGGGCTGCAGATAAAAATATGGAGCTGATTGCTATGCACACAATGTGCACAATGACTTCATGACGAGCTAATCAGCTCATCAATGGTGTTAATGAGCTGTTGCTGTGGCAATTTATATCAACCCCTGTTTCCCATTCAGAAAGGAGGAAAATTTCACCTTCAGGGCCCTAAAGTTTTCACTTAGGAACGTGTGCGTTCATTGTTTGACGAACAAAAGCAGCACAAACTGTTTTAAAATAATCATGCACTTAAGTTGATGCTGAGTCCTTACAGTTGACAAAAGAGATTGGAGATTTGCACTTGTCTATGTGTGCTAAACATAAGCCTAAAGCTAATTTTCCACTGCATAGTATGTCTTAGCTTGACTTGACTTGCTTAAAACTGTTTGTTCTTTTTTGGTTTTCCATCTAAGATAGTAGGATCGAGGTACCAAGTCAGCTGAGCGGCCGATCTTCAATAATATGAAAGGTAATAAACGTTGTAAAATCTGCATAAAATCAACGTGTTTACTAAATTTGCTTTATTGGCCCCTGAGCCGATAAGCAAACACAAAAGCAGATAATATTAGTTAGTGGTACATTTATTAAGTTACTTTATGCTGTTCCTCCACAAGGCGTCACTGTACGATGAGAACCCCGTCACCACTGGGGGGTGCTATCTGCAGCCAAAAACAAAACTGAGAAAAGTGTCATAAAAACGAGTCCAGTCGTTCTATTTAAAATGGTAAAATTTATATGTGTATGTGTAACGTGGGTTTTATGTAGGCTATTTGACCTACTGACAAACAGCCAAAATTGCAGGTGGAAATAACATGAAAATGAAGGCTCAAAGAAGACAAAATAAGAATAAATAAGTACAACAGAATGTTAATAGAGTGTTCTGCGCATCCACAAAACATTCCCAAGTTAAAAGACCTGCCTGGAAAAGCACGATTCACCCTGTTTATGAAAGGTCTGATGATATGAGATGAAACTACAGCCATGGTGACTCATATTTTTACAGTCATAGACGAATGAGAAAAATGTTCCAGTAATATCAAAACGTTCATTAAGACAGGTGATGGTCTCACGCAAAATATTTTAGCAAAGTAAATTAAGATAACGCAAAAGCAGCTTTTTAAAGAATGGGAGCCGAGTAATGAAACTGTCTGACAACACCAGAGTGACTGTTAGAGAATAGATGTATTCAGACAAAGTTAACCATCCTGTTGGAATGAAAACATATAATTTGCCTCTGACATCAAGTTAATAGAGGTTACTTTTGCTTGCTTGGTTTTGAATGACATTTAGTTTCCATTATTCCTAAAACACAATAATATCAAGCAAAATGCAGAGAGATTCATTGGCCTGTAAATTGACTTTGGAATGTTTTTTTAAAAAGGTTTGAGGACAAATGTGGCATTAATTGCACTTTAACATCACACATGCATACAGCCTCAGATATATACCTTAACAAGAGGCTTTCAAAAGGTAGTCGACTGTGAAATGGGACGTTTCTTAACGAGTTAAATCTGCATGCAGAATTAATCTTGAATGGCACTGACTTGTCACAATGTCCAGCTTATATTGTCATCTTGTTATAAATCATGCGTTGCTTGTCAGCATTTTCCACTGTCCAGTGAAGGTCCCTGCCTGAATAATAACTAACATGCAAGGGATTTCTTTTTGAACATTTTGTTTATTCCTGTAACAGCAGACTGGTTTTCATCTGCACATTGGGGTTGCTGTGCTGCTTTTGGTGCTGTGTGTGCTGTATCACATCACATAGGAACAAAGACCAAAGTGAAAGGTAACAAAATCCATCGTGCGCCACCTCTAAATCTCACTAATTAAGACACAGTAGTGGGGTAGAAATTATATACTTAATTAACGTTCAAGTATTGCTTAACTAATGCACAACTTATAATGATTTAATGCAAGATGTATCTGATATGTACTGATTAGTTCAGACTTTTAGATTATCAGATAAGGTTTTAAAACAAAATAAGATAAGATCCTTTATTGATGCCACAGTGGGGAAATTTCACTGTTACAGCAGCACAACAACAATTTAAAAGAGACATCAAATAATAGAGACAAAATAAACACAAAAACACACACAAAAATATTTACATACACAGCCTCATCCAGTTAGATGTGCAGTGGTGAGGCAATAATGCACAGATGAACATGGATATACAGCAGATATGAATTTGCAGTATAAGTAAATGAGTGGAATGATGAATTGATTTCATTGATTTCAATTAATGAATGTTCATTGGCCATTACTTCATATATTGATTTAATCACATTTGGGTGGAACATGATTTGGTGTTAGTTTTTAAAATGACATTTGCATTACTGTTTTAAGAAACAGGATGTAGTGTGGTACATAGGCCAAACCAATATACTAACAAGTGAATGTAAAATACCTAAGATTTAAAAAATTTAAATAAAGGATACAGTCTGGATCACTTCATGCATTAAATGATTATGAGTCATTGCACTAACAGTAACACATTACTAGTTCAAACACATTTATGCATTTATTGGATCATATTTGTTTTAGTATATAGTGAAGTTACATTTTCCTTTATTCTTTCATGACAGTGTCGTGCTTCATTTCTTGGGTTTTTATGATACGGTTAAATGCCAGTGTCAACAGCCCTCGGGGATACAGTGTCAGAAATGTCCCTGAGCCATCAGATTAGATATTTGAGTGGGAGTAGTTCACATGTGCTGTTGTCCACAGTGCACCTGGGAACAACCGAATGCACTCCATTTGGTACCACTGGCCCTTCTGTCCATTATTGTTCACAGAAGGACAGCTACTGATTTCATATCTGGTAAACTGACAGCTGTGGGCAAGCATCCATGTGCGCATTAACAGTACACACACAGACTAAGGCTACGAGTTCTCTTCTGCATGCATCGTTAACCCTGCAATTAAAAAATGAATCCTGCTGCAAACATCTCAAGTAATGCTACCTATTATTGGTCATCAGTAGCTGTCCAGACAGACAAGAACAGTTGTTAATGCAATTTAAAGAGCCTTCACCCAATATTCTCTGTGGTGTTATGGCATTTGCTCCAGCATGCAGTGCATGCTCAATGGCAGTCTGACCTGTTTTTGACTTTGTGTGCGATGCTGTAGACGTTGGAGAAAGAACAAAACACTTCAGTCAACAGGCCAGGGCATCTAGCTGAGAGCGAAGCTGTGCTGTTGCATTGGCTGGCCTGTAGTGTCTTCCCCTCAGTTTGACATTCAGCATTGTTTTCCCGATGCTCCCGACCCCCTGACCCCTTCACATCCTTCTCCCAGACCACCGGTGACTCATTCTGACCTTGAGTTGTGGACTCAGCAGACCTCCAGAAGAAGAACTCCAAGAAGTATCCACCTCCAACAACATCAATATTTTATCTTCCAGGTGGGCACATCCAGTGAGTATATGTGGGACCTTCATAAGTTCATGTTATTTATTTATGCTTTTCTGTTTATCAAAGAAAGGACTGCACAGACCTTGCAAGCCAATTCAGATTTTGTTTGGCTTACTCTGATCTTGATTTTCTCACTCTCCTAGTTTTCTTTATTTATTCATTAATTTTTAACTGTCAAATCAGTCAATCGTAGCTTTGGGTAAAAATAATAAAATTTGTCTAAATTACAGTGTTTGCACGTCATGATTAAGAAAAAAATAAAGGCTTTTGCACATTATTTCCTTTATAGGTTCTTCAATCAATTTTAGAAATACACTTTGCTGGTTAAGTTTTACCTACTTAATGTCAGTTTAATTGATTAATTAACTTCTGTATTTTTTAGAACAGGCAGTGGAGGTGATATGTGGTGGGTTTCTCATGCGACTTTTTCCTAAGTTAACACAAGCCCTTTCTACTTATTATACTGAAAACAGTCAAATTCCCAGGACACTTTTGTAACACTTTCTGTGTTACCCTCTGCATGGTTGATGTTATGGCTTCAAGAGGGTCCTCTGAAGTCCCAAGCTCCTCAGAGCTGATGCAGTGTAGAGTTGGAACCATCAGGAAACAAAGGACTGAGGGAGCATAAGCTCCCATTTTCCAGAGCAAGTTAAAAGCAGCACAGCTCCTTCTAATGCTCAGAGGCCTATTTTAGATATAGGGA
This sequence comes from Amniataba percoides, assembly GCA_037176925.1. Taxonomy (NCBI): domain Eukaryota; kingdom Metazoa; phylum Chordata; class Actinopteri; order Centrarchiformes; family Terapontidae; genus Amniataba; species Amniataba percoides. Next base: position 15,109,503 of record JBAJHX010000036.1, read on the forward strand.
GCTTTTAATGTCTAATGCACACTGCTGGGCTCACTGACAATGTCGATGGTAAAAGAAGGACTTCAAAAAAAGCAACAAACATGGAATGCTCCACACTTTTAGAAAGAGAGATGAGCTGCCTGAGTGAAGGAGGTGCAAATGATGTAATTTGAGTGAAAGTACGCTATAAATTTACATATTACAGTTGCTGATTTTCACTGAAATACTGTTGAAATTAATAGTGTATATTCTCGTTTGACAAATTGGGTTGCTGTGCAAGGAAAACATCCATCTATTTTCTATACCCACTTATCTTGTAGAGGGTCATGGGGGCGGGGGGCGATATCAGCAAGCTCTGGGTTTGAATATGTGTGTATGTGCATGGGGGAGAAGCATTAAAAAGTGCTTTTTTGTGCTCAGATTAAAAGCAATATGTGATTTCTATAGAAAATACAAATATACCATACTTTTATTAGATGGCAATAGAGTTATTGTTAATTCATTATTCATTATACTTTATACCATACATTATACTTCACTAATAATAAGTAATACTTTAACAATTAATTTACCCTATTTTCTATGTGTATTCTATTTTGTTTATAATTTTGAAAATCAATAAAGACATGATTTCAACAATCCCTAAAGTTAAGACATTAAATAAGTTAAATATTAAATAATCCTTTTGTCACATTGTAACAGCTGTAAACAAACAGCTGAAAATTCTTCATATCTTTTTTCTTTACCCAACATAACATAAAACCAGTAAGCTCACTTAACTTTGCAGTAGCTTAAAAGAGGGATAACTTATTGTTATATGTAACACAAAAAGAGAAATAGCTTCACGCCTGTGACACGTTACTTCCTGTCGCTCGTACTATTTGAATTAGAACCCCAGTGCAATATGGTGGTGACAGAAACTCATCTCATAAGCTGGATGTGGCAATTGAAGTTGTGTAAGTTTTCTAAATCAGCCGGCTGGCCGCTGTTAGCTAGAGCACCAGCAATGCCAATATTATTCTGAACCAACCCACTAGAAGTTTTCCTTTTAATTTTTTTAGGTAAACACAGACACTTAACCTCTGAAGCTTTTACACCTAAGCTTAAAGCAACTCTAAGGAACTTTTTATATTGATTTTTTATATTGATTTTTGTGGTCCCTGTTGGTACCATCGGTATCATTTCACCTCTGCCTTGTGCCATAAAGATCTTGATCCAGCTGGCGTCTGAATTTTTACTTGAATTTAAACTACCATATTTTTCAGACCATAAGGCGTGCTGGATTATAAGGCGCACTGTCCATGCACCATCAATGAGCAGTCTATTTTCATACATAAAGCGCACTGGACTATAAGGCGCATTACACACAGTACGTATCACTCCGCGAGGCTCCTGACTACGGTGGCCGTAATGCTCCAACAATCCATCAAGCAGCGCAACTTTGTAGCTTACCAAAGTCGTACTAAAACATTTTGACAGCTTTTTGAGCGCCGTGTACCACATAAAATCTGTTTGAGGTCAGTAAGCACAACCAGAATTTATACATAAGGAGCACCGGATTATAAGGCGCCATGTTGATTTTTGAGAAAAGTTAAGGATTTTAAGTGCGCCTTATTGTCCGAAAAATACGTTATGTTTTTTTTAAAGAAAGGTTTGCAGGATGTATAACAATGAGGTAAGGTGTCTATTTGTGGCTATGTAATGTTAATAACTGTATTATGAGGACGGTGAAACAAACTAAACTATGTTTTCGTACCATTCATGAACTTAATGTTAGGTTACGTGTCCCCTCCCCCTCCCTCCCAGCCACTGACAGACCGTGCAGCAGCTTATCAGCTGGGTCTGATCTCGGGCTGCCCTGATTCAAAGCCAGATCATTTAACTTTCTGTTACTGCCAGTACACAGGTTAGACCCAGTGCTGCCGTTGGCAACCCGCCTGCTGTGCCGGGCCACCCAAGTACTGTAGAGCAGGAAATGCTGTCTTCATAATAATAAGTCAGCAAGATATACTGCGACAAAAAAACTGAGTAAATGAAAAATAATGAATGCTGAATTATACAATTAAACAACGTGTTAAAAATCAGCTATTAGCCATCATGCTCCGTGTCATATATAAAATACTAAGTAGGCACTATTGATTCTGTACCAAGATGGAAAAAAATCTAAGTGACTTTGAAAAGGGTTCATTGTTGGGGCACAAATGACAGAAGCTTTAGTCACAAAGAACTCAACTGGGTTGTATTTAAATAAAGTGACATCAGCATTTTCTGTGGGGAAAACATCAGTGAAGAGGATGGGAAATTGCGGTCAACTGTGCGCATTTGATGAGCGATATTATTGTGATACATAAGGAAAAACAGAAGAGCAACTCTTCCTCAGGTGGCTGAGAATGTCGACGCAGGATGTGATCAGACTGTTTCAACAAGAACTGCACGCTGACAAGATATTAAAGTAGGGTTGCAGTGCATAAAGTCCTCATTACAAAGACGAATGCACATTGAAGAGTTCAGTGGTGCAAAAAGGAAAAAGGCTCTCATCTACAGAGATGTGGGAAAACAGTGACATGTTCTGATGATTCATTCTCCACAACACTCTCCATAAGTGGGCAAGTGCACGTATGACACACACCATGAGGACAATGCAGGTCTGAATACTTGACTCTGGCAGGGAGGGGGCTCTGTTATGCTGTGGGGGCATTTTGCTGCCATAGTTTGGGTCCACTTGTTCTCTCAGAGAGACTCAAATTATTCTGAGTGATCCCCTTTATACTGTGATAAAACGTTTCTATTGTGATGGGAGTGGTCCCTTCCAGGATGACAGCGCCTCCATCCACGGGGCACGAGGGGTCACTGAATGGTTTGATGAGGATGAAAATTAGGTGAATCATACTTTATGGCCTTCACAGTCACTTGATCTCAACCCAACTAACACCTATGGGTGATTTTGGACTGACGTGTCAGACTCAATCTCCACCACCATCATCATCATCAAAACACCACATTAGGGAACATCTTTTGGGAGAACGGTGTTCATCCTTTTGCAAAACAGTTGAAATTCCGAGTACTTTTACTGAAGGCTGTTCATACTGTCTAGCAAGCCCAGTCTGTGAGATTATCAGCATCAAAGTAAAAATGTTTCTTCTCTGAATTGCATGTCTTTTTCAGAGCAACATTTTCTGAATACAAATTATGCCAAATTAACTGTGAATTAACCAGATATTATACTGTATTTTATAATTTAGTGTCAAACCAGCCAGCCAGCTTACTAGAATACTTGTGCGGTTAGTAAGCTAAATAAAAAAAGACAACAGATGTTTCTCTATCCGTTTATTTATTTATTTTTATTTATATTTAGAAACTAGATATTTGATTCATGATTATTTTGACATTGTTGGTGCTCTAGCTAGCAAGTGCTATCTTGATATCTAAAGTCTTATACTTTACTTATCATGAGTCAGTGTTTCCTTTAAATATTTGACACGGTTTGTTTGTGTAATTCTTTATTTTATTTTCTATTTAATATTGAACAGTTTAAACCTCATTGAAATGGAAAACAACAGAGAGAAACCTAAAACAAATATCCTCAGCAGGATCCCAACTGGGGACCTTTCTTAATAGTCTTAACTCCTTTTTCACTTGAAAAGTGTTAAAATAGTACAGATAATCAAAAGTAGTATAAGTGGTGGCTGGCAGTACTATTTCATATAAAATGGTCTAAAATTTGTTCTTTGCCAGTTTGAAATAATAAATAATACAAATAATACATATTTTGTGTATGACTGCTGCGTAATGGCATTAACAGGCAAACGGCTCTTATAGATTGGACTGATGGATTCTAATAAATCAAAAACGAGAAATAAAAAAAAGAAATCAATTTTTTTTTCTGTACAAAGGCAGAGAAAAATATTGCTTCTTGAGAATAAATACGTGCAGCTTTTCCCTGAAATGCTCCCCAGATGGCCGGAGTAAATCTCAGGGTTTGGAGAGCGCTCACTTTTCAGGAAACAATCTAAAATCAACAGCATTTAAAAATGTTTTAACCTTAAGTCTCAGTTCAGTCACCTACATTAAAGCTCATTATGTCTAAATACACCCGTGTCCTCACCGTAATATCTCATTGCTCTTGTCCCCCTTCATCCTCACTTTGCTATCTCCAGCTGACTGTCTTCAAGAATTGGTTGTCGGAGGTAAGCACATTATTCACCTGATAAGCCATACACCATGTTCTGGCTGGAGTAACAGAGTGGGGTGATTATGTGCTTATTTACTTCCACAGTACGAAAGGCCCATGCTCTTTTCTTCTTGCATCTCTCTTTTTCAGGGTGATTACAAGACAGATCTCAAAGTTCGGGTCTCTCGTCTATTTCAAAGGAAAACCAGCGCAAAAGATCACCATCATTTTCAAGTTTCCTGAGTCGCATATTTTCTGTTTTAACATAGTTTCTCTCACCGTGAGAGCAATACCGCAATCATGTCGCATTCAACAGCGGTTTTGAGGTCTGTCATTTTTCTTTAAAAGTCACAATAAGAGGTCATGTGAGGCCAGAAAATACACTCTCGCCCAGCTCGATTGCTGTGGCCTCGTGGTGTTGAGAGGGTCTCATAATAACGATCATCCGTACTGATTTGTAATGACAGGGCAGTGGTAGGAGCGGTAAGGGAGGCAAAATGGCAAACAGGGAATCCATCTGGCCAGGAGAGGGCTCTGGATGTCAGGAAACTAACAGGGAGTCTGCATGGTGGGAGGCTTCAGAAAGCTGATTAGCTGGGCCTGCCATCATCTTCATCATCCTCTCTCCTGTTCTCTTCATCTTCTGTGTCTTCTCCTTCTATCTGCTTTCCTTTTTCCTCCACCTTCAGTTCATCTTCTTCCTCCAACCTCACCGTCCGCTCCGTCCTGCACACCAAGACACCGAGAATTAACACCCCGGTCTGGTCTCTGAGTGCTGCTGAATATTTCAATATAGCTCTGCTTATCTGGCAGCCCCTATGACCTGCCTGGATGAGCGAGGGAGAGGCAGAGATTCGCATGGCGAGCTGTGGAATGGATACTATACACAGTCATATATAAGTGAAGAACTTGCCTCGAGGTGAGCGAGCACATGAATACCAGATCTCCCTGCACTCTCATTTGTGAGGATGGGCACCGAATTCCATAACAGATTCTGAATTCCAACCTTCATTTGGGATTCATTTGGATTTTTTTTTTCCCGAGCGTCTCTTAAAATACCCAGGGAAGAAAAAAAATAAATAAATAAAAATAACTGCATTTTCTTTTGTAAATGAAAGTCAAACAGCCATGAGAGTAAAAGTTTTCTGGCTTATTTTTTTATGTGAATGTCATTACAGTTGTCCCAAGAGAGTGAAATACTGGAGTAAAATATCGCAGAGTCCAGGGTTGTCTCATTCGTGGCGCTCTGTTCAGCACAAATCATCGCACCCCTGGTTAATGAAGCACATCTTTTGAGATGGAAACTCTGGGCCACTTGACTGAGGGAATGAATAAAAATATGAGCAAAATACTGTAAATATACACAAAACAGTCATACTGTCAGGCTGCTATTTTTGATTATTTTCATTGTGCTTTAAACTGATTATTTTCTCTATAGCATGTCAGCAAATAACTATCCATCCATCCATTTTCTAACCCGCTGTATCCTGCACTCAGGGTCATGGGGGTGCTGGGGCCTATCTCAGCTGTATTGGGGCGAAGGCGGGGCTACACCCTGGACTGGTCACCAGTCAGTCGCAGGGCCACATACAAGACAAACAACCATTCACTCTCACATTCACACACTATGGACAATTTAGATTAGCCAACCTGATGCATGTCTTTGGATGGTGGGAGGAAGCCAAAGTACCCGGAGAAGAACCCACGGAGACACAGGGAGAACATGCAAACTCCACACAACCGGGAGTCGAACCCAGAACCCTCTTGCTGTGAGGCAACAGTGCTAACCACTGCACCACTGTGCCGCCCAGCAAACAACTTATTTTGTCAGTGAACAGTCCAAAGCCAGTGCTGCCCTATTAAAAACACAGAACACAGATCAGAAAATCCACAAA
>JBAJHX010000036.1:15121454-15134193 GCA_037176925.1 Amniataba percoides
TGGACTGGCGTCACTTGTTGCATAATCCCCAGTGTTTATCTAGGATGGAAACAAAATCATATACAGCGTGAATCAATGTTAAGCGTTTGTTTCACTCTGCAGCTGCAGAAATAGGCTGCATGCACAGTATCTCAGGTGACCTAGGTAATACATTATGTAAAAAAAAAAGTGGCCTGTGTGCAGAAGGAGTAGTGTCAGCACTTTGGCTGGGGCTTTGCCAAACTGTTGAGCTGCTACGACATGATAGATGTAAAGAACTGTCATTGATTGCTCTTGACCAAAATGGAACAATGTCCCTCCATAAAAGTCTGCTTGGCATTACCAGTTAAACTGTATCTTTAGGTATATGCCTGTCCACTCACCTTTCATTAACCTTCCATCATTGTTTTATGACAGCGGCTTTTAGTGGGACGGCTTGACATAAAAAAAAGCTGAAGTGACATCTCGGCAGCACAAAGGTGTTGCCGCTTAAATGAAAGTTGACTGCTCGTATTCACTTATTGTGTTGTCAGAGAGGGGTTTGTTTTGCTTCCTTTTTCATGTCAGTGCCTTTGGTTTCCTGCGTGCTTCATCTCTGCTCTGTCACCTGGTTGTTGGGGGGGGTTTAGCTGATATAAATAGCTCCACTTTCTGCAGCTGTGTGTATTGTTAGTCAGTGTTGCTGTCAGAGCCTGTTTACGCCACAAACAGCCTCCTCCTAAGGTCTGCGGTCCTCATACTGTCACATGTGATCGGCCGTCTCCTGCTCGATGGCCCATTCTGCCAACATGCTGCAGAGGGAAGGGAGGAGTTGCGAAGCCCCACGAGCACCAGCAGTCACTGTCATCTCTGGGCCAGACTCTGGGCTTAGTGAATAAGCAAAGGTAAAGATTGATAGATGACATGAACAGAATGTTGTAGGGGAGATGGGGGTTGCTGACAGAATATGCTTCAGATTGGAGAGGTCCTGAGAGGTCTAGCTTGACTTCAACCGCACATGACTAACTGCCCCGAAGGCAGGTAGAGAAAAGGCCCTGTCATAGTCGATTACTGTATCTCGGCTCTCGAGGCAACATTACAGCTACACGGCAAATGCATCTGCGCCTTCTGTATCGGGCTGAGGAAAGAGACCTTGAAGTATCTGTGCCAGCTGAACTAAAATATGAGTTGTGCTGCTTGTTAAATCACATGCAACACGCGTTTGCCGACATCCCACGAGTAATGTGTGTGGCTCTGCTGCGTTCTGCTCTGAGACATGTTTATCATGAAAATCAATATGGAGTGCGCCTGAAACCACTCGGAGCGAAAGGTGTCACATTATCACTCTGAAGGATTCAATAGGACAACGGTGCCCGAGCCGAATGTGCTAAAAGTGGGTAGAAAAGGACGGTTTAGAAAGACTCAGACGATCTCAGATCATTAACCAGGACTGTTTTGTGATGCATGGGTGAAATGGGGGAGCATTTCCAGAGGATTTTGTTTGTGTGAGCCAATCTGCCTCAAGATACGCACCCTACTACGCTGTGAGCCGCTTTAACAGCACTCAGGCGAGCTCAACTGCAACACAACCCTGCTGACAGCAGTTAAGCGCTCGTCTTGCTGCAAGGTGCAAGTGTAATCCTTGTTCAACGACGGCATTAGTCACATTTTAATCTTTGCTGTATGAACGAGGAAGGAAGTGTTTGCATGTGTTTTTTTCACTCTAATCTGCCTCTTTTACTCCTACGACTACTGTGTTAATTGAAAAAATTTTACTTTGGCAAGAAAAAACAGGGCTTTAGACGGAATTAGATTGTACATTATGAAGATGTCCAATATTATTGGGCTCTCCAGTTACTAGGAATAAGGGACCTTTAGTTGTTTGGCAACAGAGTAAATTTGGGAAGCGTCCCAGCGTTTCTTCGTTATGTAAATTGTTCACTTATGGATTCTAGCACCACCTATTGATAGCCAGTGGGTTAACAAATTTTTACAGATGTATTATCAGGTACATAAGGACAAAGTCAGTAATCTATGACAATTAGATTGTGGCTCACTGTAAGTACTAGGTGAATAAATGTGTCTATCAAAGACCATTAAATTATTAAACCTTATGGGCCACTATTACAGGACCAGTCAGCTGTCTGCCTGAGGGTGCGCCTCAGGTGTACCTCTCTATGAAAGCGAAGACACTTCTGATTGTAATGCTCTGTGTGACTGGTGGCCAATCAGAAGTGGCTGATTTTATCTAAATGATGGGACCGATGGTCTCCCTGAACTCTGATCTGCTGCCTTGTCAAGCGGCGACGAGAGGCTGGCTCCAACATGAGACACTGCACATCAGCTGGTAACAGCATGTGTGCTGCACAGCTTGTCGTGAAAAAAAAAATAAAAATATGCTCAGTTACAGTTACATGCTGCGGCTGAAACCTTGAAATGTACTCCCATATGGATTATATGTGAGATTTAAATTAATAGCATTCTAACATGTAGAATGTCATTTCGATTTTATAAATATTGTTATTTGCCAGGAGTGAATGTACTCATAATAAATTAAATGTAATGTCATTATGATATACAGAGAAATTTACTATAACCTGGTGCAGTAATAGAATGTTTGTATATATTAATGTATGCACAACAGTCACTAAACTGTGAACTAATAATAAAAGAAGAAAAAGAAATCTGCAGACCATGGTATTCACTGTTAATTATTATTCCAAAAAACTATTATTCTAAAATTCCATTAATAGCTATTATTACAAAACTGAGATCAGTACTACATTTGGAGCCAGTGAATGATTGAGAAATCAGTGTGAAATTCAATATCAGTTTATATCATAACATAAAATCTGTCATTATTATCGCTATGTTATATTATTAAGACATTAATTGGTAAAGAAAAAAAGTACAGATATGACCAAGAGTTTGAATGGTACTCCTTAGTGTTTCAGTCCTGGTTGTTTTGCCAACACCAGTACTTACTAGTGGAACAAGCACTTGGTTAGAACTACAGCAGATCCAACGGTTACACTACAACAGAATTAATCCCTGCAACAGGAGAGCGCAGAGAATGCTTTTATTGTGAACTAGTGGCAGGAGGAAATGTCCAGCTTGTGTCATCAGTTGTTTAATACTAGTGTTTGGCTGTTGTAGAGTGACGCTGCAGTCAGGCTGAAATGTGGGGTGACATGGGTGCAGACAAATTGAGAACTTCAGCAAGCTCATTAAAAAAGGAACAAAAATAAGGAGACAAAAATGCCCCGCAAACCCTTGCAAAAATCTGATTGTATTTTGTGGCCTCATGTGTGGATCAGTGGCTTTACCTGCATTGGATGAAGGACAAATCTTTTTGAAATTGATTTCCAGCTGTGGAGTAATGAGACAGAACTGAAACTTTTAAGAGAGTTTAAAGCAATCAATGTTTCTGTGATCATTATTATTACACCTTCCTGTATTTCTTTATCCACATGGGTGCGTTTCACTGATCCATGAAGTGGTCATTCAAGTGTCTCTCCATGAATAGGAGGCTGATCAAGCGGAGGCTGTTGTCATAGCAACTGCCAGGGGAACACAGGTAAGGGCACGGATGATTGCCTGAACTGAAGAGTGCTTGATGAGAGGCAGGGGCCACTGTACAATCATGGCTCAGCGAGTCAGGATCCATGTGACAAAAAAAACATTTGGGATGGCGCAGCCGCAATTCCCAAACGTCCAAAAAACACTGGTGATTTGTCTGATTGACCAACCAGATCCGTCCGTCCTCTTACCTTTTGACAGTTCTATCTGAAATCTCACAGGATTTGGACACCGGCGGCTTAGATGCGCAGGTCTTGCTAGATGGTCAGTTGACTTAGAAACTGTCAAAAACACTGTGTGAAGACAGCAACAAAGCTATAGCAGTGGCCTTCTATTTTAGGTCATGATACTTCCTCTCTTCCAATACCCATTGTACAGTGTTAGATTTTTTTTTCTCTACTCTCCACATTAACCTTGTACAAGGTGTTCTTCCAGACTTGTGTGAATCATGAGGATGCTGCCTCATGTAAGATTATGGCTCTAATAGTCCTCTACAGATGCCCCATTATTGATTCTCACATAGAGCAAATAGTCAGCTTAATGTACCAAACCAGTGGAGCAAAACTGACATCATCCAGCCGTGGCCCCCGTTCCCAGCATGGCACATAGAGATAAATGTTCTTCTAAACAAAGCAGCTTATTTTTGAGCCTCACCCAGGGTTGATGGATTAATTGTAGTAAATAAAATGTTCTTCTTTTTATCGATTTTACAGAGTATATATATATGGAGGAGGGCCATATAAGCACCAGCATCTGTGAGCACCCAAGTGCCAAAAAGCAGGCACATGGAGCTGATTTTGTTTTGTGCAAAGCTCCATATGAAGTCTTGTGACCACGCTGGGGTGTCAGGTGCTGTGAAAACTGTACAATAGGCACTCAAAGTCAAAGGCAGCCTTGTAGGAGAGAAAAGATATCAATGGACAAAATGAAATGCAAGACAGCTGCGTTTGTCACAAGGGGTGTGAAAGATCTGGAGTGTGTGCGAAAATTGGGTCCTTAAAAGCACAAAGAAGCCCCACATGTCTGTCTGCCTATCTACTGCATCAGCATATTTATAAGGCCATTAGGCAATATAGGTAAATGCTAAGGGCGCAGTGGCCTCCAGGGTGCGCCACAAAATTGGGAAAAAATTCACCTTCAATACAGTCATATTAAAACTATTTATTACTATTAACTCTTAACTATTACTTAAATCCAATATCAAATACATTCAAATGTAAAGCAATGACCAATTAATATTACTACATATGATAATACTAAATAAGTCCCCACCCCCACACTTGCAACTGATGGTACCTGCTCGGGCACGGTGGGGGGAGGGGCGGATTTATTGACGTGACACTAGAGAAATTTGTAAACATGCAAACCGAGCTAAACTGTTAGGACAGGGAAGAAAAAAGAGAAGAAGAGGAGGAAGATAAAGAAAGATAAAGAAAGAGGTAAAGTAAAGATACTGTAGTGAAATGAAGCATCAATTGTGCTGTAAAGTTGATAACTTGCTTCAAAGCGATTAGCCTCAACATGCTAATCAGTAAGCGATTAGCCTCAATATGCTAATCAGTAAATAAGTTGTTTTATATTTCTGTAGCTTGCTGGAGTCTTGACTGTTATGGATCATTTGTAAAGATTAAACCTACTCAGAGTAAGTGTCTACATTGGCCTAATCCATGTTTTAATTATTTGTTTTATTTACATATGGCTAGCTTACTTTTTTCCTGTGTGGCTATTTAAATTGTCTGATGTTGATTGTTGTATTATTATTATTATTATTATTGTTTATTATATCATTATTATTTATTCACTTGTTTACAGAATTTTTATTTTGAGGTAAAGGTATTTATATTGTATTTCAGATGTTTTTGTATTTATTTTTAATTTGTTAAGCATGTACACTGGGTGACATGTCATCTTATAAATTAAAGACAATGGTAAAAACAATGCTATTTGATTTCTTTCGCAATGTAAATCGCGGATAAAGGGGGTCGCCATATAAAATCTCACTCTGACGGTAGCTGATCGAAATCGGGTTACTATAAATGTGTGCATACATGCAGCAGGCTGCTAATGAAATTCATCCCCTGCCACCGACTTATTTTAAAAACATTACTTACTTATTTTAAGACAGACAGTGAGGTCAGAGTTCCTTTTCCTCACTTTACAGTGAGGAACAGACTCGTGGGGAACGTGGGGAAACAGACTCGCTTCAGACTTCTAGGGATTACTTTGTGTTCATTTCAGTTTCATTTGGAATTATTCTTATTATAAGTACGAGGATGGCTTGCGGCGTGAAATTATCTTTCTTTTTCATCCTTGCTTTTACTGTCCCTGTCTGCAGTCTTTTGTCATGTGCATGCGTTGTTGTAAAAAGCCAGTAAGACACCTGGGGACCTGTACAGTGTATATAGGCAAGGGATCGTCTTGCTCTAGGAGAAATCACAGTGGAGGAATCATGTTTCTCTGACCATTTACACTGATTATGGAAACCAGGCATTTATGTGATGTTAAAGAAATCCACTTAGTGTAGAAGTGAACTGTAACACAGCTTCTTAAGTGCATGCAGACACCATGTGTTTCCATCCATCTGTCCACTTGTCTAAACGAGTGTAGGCAGTAGATGTGTAGAGTGCATTATTCAATCATTTATATGGTAAATGATCTTGCAGCAGTATACAATGCTCATGTGTTTGTTATTTTGACTGCCTTGGGAACTGTGCTTTGCCCTCATGCACATGAACTTTACCACCCATTGCTGATAACCCAGTAAAGCACAGTATCTAATTATTAGTCCCTATACTGGGAGGTCTTTCCATTACACTATTGGCAATACTATCATCCAATTAGTGCTTGCATTTAATGATTGATTTTGCATTACAAATACCCTAACCTTCCATATTCATGTAAACAAAAAGGGCAAACTGGATATATGCCATTACCACTAGAGTTGCACATCATTTAAGTAATATAAATATTAACATCACAGTTTCTATTTTAAGCACCAGCAAATACATGCCAAGCGCACACAGTGATAAATACGCACATCCAGAAGTGGTCATGCATATTCATGAACTACCGCTGGGCATTCATTACTAGTCCTGCTAGAATATGTTATGTATTTCTATGCGGGAGACATACAGAGACATGCATGTGTGTGTTTGGATGTTTGACTGTGCATTTATGTGTGATTTACAAATGTTGAGGATAATATAATAAATATACCTTTAGTTGTTATATTCAGATTGTGAATGTGAATAACCTCATAATTATAATTTTCTTGTCTTAAAAAATGAATTGCTCTTAGGCAAAGATCAGATCTTAATTAAATATGTTTATTTCTTCTGAACAGGTTCTACAGCTTTGCCATACAACACCCAGAAACTCTCGCTGACTTGCTTCTGCAGCTGACTTTCTTACCCTGCGACTGGGCAGTGGGTCAGGGCGAGAGACAACAGAACGAGATCTGGTAGGTAAGCATGTTCATATGTTCATGTGTCCCATCCAGTAGTGAGCTTCCACTCTGTTTGTCAGCTTTCTCTGACGTGTCATTGCACATTCAATGATCCTCCATTACATTACACCTATTTAGTCAAGGAGCATATTGGAGCTTCTGTGACTCATTTCTCACATTACACTATATAGAACAGTCAACAAAAAGCAATACTGATATGTAAAGGAGCAACACTGATACATAAATTGTTTTGACAGCAGCAGGCTGCGTGTTTGGTGCTGCTGCCAGCGGATGATTCTAACTGGACGTTTCCAGCATGGGCAACAGCGGTCAATTCTGACATTTGACTCCGCTTTCCTCTCCCATTCATTCACTTTTACAGTAGCTGTCGGATAGCTGAGATCCTACCGTGTGTTTGGTCCTGGCATGACAATTTCTCCCATTTTGGCAGTGTTGGTGCTGTAGAAAAGGATTTAGTGTCTGGGGTTGAGTTCCATTTATTGTCCACAGGACAGAAAATAAGCTGTGTACCGTTAGTCCACCCTTTGGTGAAATGAAAGTGTTGTGCAGTGGTTTTTTTTTTGCCTCTTTGTGAGCTTGTGTACACTTTGAAGAGTCCTTTGTTAGATGAGAGAGATTGTTAGACTTGGACAAGGTTGTGTTCTGAGTTCAGTGAGCCCGAATGTGTAGCACCTGCTGACTATTTGGGGTGAATGGTGGATGAGTCTGAACGGTCAAGAGTTGTGGTGTCACACAGTAGTGCAATATTTTCATCCTGAGAAACTCCTCCCCACGTGTGGGACTGAGGACCCGCGGGGATGCGATGGTTGTCTGAACCCCACTTGATGAAAATGATCAGACATCCTTGTTCTATGAGCACAGATGTTGCCCTCCAATCATTTCACTGCGTTTCTCCTCATGGTATTGATTTAGTGGATGCTGGGGTGATAGTGTATGTACAGCTAGTTTGAAGGGATATTCCATGTCCATGCAAACTTCACAGTCTTGTATAGCAGAGAGTGGTCAAATCTGCACAGCCTGTCAGCGAACAAGAGCAACATTTGTTCTCTGGTGTTTTTAATTGCAATGTCCTGTGCCACATATTGGCCTCATTTATTCAATCAGACATCCACTCTTTCATCCATTTGTCTGTTTCTTTCTACTAACAGCCTTGTTAATTGGAAAAAAAAAACAAAAAACATTTTGCTGATCGTGTATGATATGTGATGATTCAGTTATTCATATTATGACATATCGTGGAGCCACAAAGCCTTGTTTGAAAAAAATTACACACGTGCGTAATGATTCCAATCATGAGATATCTAAGTATTCAAGCACTAAGAAACCATCCAGCAGTAAGACACTATCTGTATATAGATATATATATAGATAGATATAGATATAGATATATAGATATAGATATCCCTACACATGGGATGTCTACAATTCAGAATAATTTATTTGTATCACAGCATTTACTTCTAGAATACAAGCACTGTGGTTCTGTGACTGTGACCAGTGTTTTTATCTGTGAGAGGAAAGTGGAAAAAAAGGAAAAGGAGAGAGAGGGGGGAAAGAGCTGTCTGTTTGCATGTAAGACCAGCAGTAGACCTCCTGACTATTCATTTGTTATCATCTGTAAGTCCAGTGTAATGAAAGTGGTAGTAATCCCATAGTTATGCCAGGAGCTAATGCATCCTGATTGGCCTTCTTCTCTCCAGGCGAACCCGGAGGTGTCAGACTTCATCCGCTCCTGTGCTGCCGGAGGGGATATCACCCAGTTTGATAAATGATGAATTCCTGAAGGATCGCCTCTAGTCAGTCAGCAGACAGAAAATAGCTCACAGCTCACATGACGAATGTTACCCTAAGCACACACTGCGTATGACCCTAGGAAAGATGGACAGCCTGCCTTGTTGTTATTTTTCCTCTATCTTTTTTAAACAACACGCTCGACTGTCAGTAACGCTAACAATTACCACATCCACCCACCAAATGGGTACATTTTCAGGGGACAGATTTAATTCCTTTAACATACGCGTGAATTGATTGTTAGCTTCAGAATCATTAATTAAAGCACGGGACATTTCCTGGCAAGCTGCACATTGATGGAGAGCAGATCATTAGTGGCCCTTTGGGTCCTTTTAATATACTCTTCCGACAGTGGGCAATTCAGCAGTGACTTGAGTAGGAGGACCCAACTCGCAAATCAACCTTGTTGACCTGTAATTTGCTGTGGGCTGGATATCAGTTGCACTAAAAATAAGGAGACACCCCCCTGGCGTTTCCTAACCATTGCTTTTAGATTAGCTGGTTGGAATTGATGTGGAATTACTGGAAGATAGGCATTAGCTTTTATAAATGTAGCAAAATTGCAATGCATGCTGGTGAATATTTTTTCAGATCTGGAGGAGGAATTAACATCTAATTAAAAATGTATTAATATTTTCCCACTTGTAAGTATTGGCAGTTTGATAGATTTCATAACTTCGGGGCAGTAATAAAAGGAGGATAAAGGACAATTACAGTGGCAAGGCTCTGCATTTCATTTTCAAAGCTCACTTTCTGATGCAAACAGAGAAAGTAAAAACACGTGCTGTGGCATCGACCTCACCTTGAGCACATAAAAACAACAAGCTGGTAAGATGTCATATTAAAATGACAGTCCCCACACATAACATGCTGTAAAAGGCTAGTGACCTTTACGAGGAGGAAGTGCTCACACTCCATTGACTCTGAACTCAGGACTGATGGAGAAAATGACATGCTTTCTGGGAGCACTATCTTCGGACTCACGTAGAAAAAGAAGCAATGAATCAATAGGTTGCTTATTCTTAAAGGAACGTCTCTACGGGGCAAACATTGGCTCCCTAGTGGCCCCTGAACCCGAAGAACAGCCAGACTTCAGGTCACAAATCAAATGAAGCTCTCGATTGCATCTTCAACCAACATTGATTTCCTGGGTCTGTGGATGACCACAATTCAATGTGTGGCCCCTGATTAAACACCAGCAGCATGTCTGACAAAGTAGTGGAGATTATCTCCTGATCGCCATTGGTACCACTGGGAATCCAGTGCTGTTTTTTAAGTGGTAAGTTCACTGAGCGGCTTCTTATTAACCATTCAACCTCTGACATACAGTAGAGGAGGAGGACTTCCACTGATCTTGATACAATTATAATCAGAGAAAAAAGATTTAAAGCCATATTATATAAAATAAAACTAATTTATGCTTTAGGATTAATGAAGTCGGACCGACTGTTGCAGATTAAAGTTTAAACCATTGCCCCTTTACCAAGATAGTGCTCCCAGATCCATCACACAGAATAGATCGGGAATAAAGCATTTCAGGTAGGGAACGTTTATGATCAAATAAGATGTGAAAAAGTACTCTTTTATTCAGTCTTTGCATGTCCACATAATACCAAACTGCAAAAAGCCTGTGGGCCAGTTTAACACCACGAAGGCTATGATTTGCCCTCAATAATTTTTCTCCAGCTCAAATGATTTCTGTTAAACCTGGTTTCTATCCATGGCTTTGAAACAGTCATAGGTGAAGCCAAAACAGCAGGTGAGCCGCACTTTTGGTTTCGTCTTAAACAAAGGAGCCATCTCTTCCTTTGAAGCCAAATTAAACACCAGTTAAAAGTATTGTGAAATATTTGAGGCCAGCTTCAGAGGATAACGTTATTTGTTCCCATCACTGTCAGCTTCCCATGACAGGCGCTTCTGATCCCTGAATTTGATTCGGAATCGAGGGGTGGACAAGTTTCAACATGACAGGGACTGAAATATGGAGGCACAAACTGTATCCAGCAATATGAAGCGATTTTAATAGCAACTGCCTTTTGGATAAAGATGAAACATATAGATGAACCCAACTGAGAACAGAAGAGGCATGTGACATTTAGCATTTTACAGCAGGCCAGTGTCCAGTGTAATCTGGCAACTTGCTGAACACCTAAATAAAATGTGCAGTAAGGAGTTTTTCCCTTCAAGGAGGATGTAAACGGATGGGGTTCTCTGCTAGAGTGGATTTGGGGGAGCCAGCCGAGGCTGACTAATCAGAGGGTGCTTGGGAGAGCATTAAGACAGACGTGTGGAGGGGAAATGTGACACCTGGAAATTACACAATGTAATGGAATCAGCCAAGTGGTAAATGTAGCTTTTAAATAGGTTTTGTGTTCTCCATTAACTTGCCAGACACTGATTGGTCCTGACAGCATGGGAAAGTGACGGTCAGCATGTTGCCCCCTCCCTCCAGTACAGCCTTTACTGCATGTGCTCGCACTCACGCGCACACACACACGCATACACTTGCACACACGCACACACTTCTCACTGTGGGACACAAAGTTCTTTGTAGTTAGTGGGGGCTTCGGGAGCCAAATGAGAGTCTGGCTGGAGCTAGGCACAGGTGATCACAGCACAGTGGTTGCAGTTATGCTCAATTGCATCCTTTTGTAGTTATAGCCGTACATGCAGGGCTTTATCCAAATCAGACCCATCACCACTTGTACTGGATCTCTGTGTGGTACAGAACTAATTTAAATGACATTAAACGGATTTTGAAATAAATAAACCTAATACTACTGTAAAATATTCATGTTTTGTAGTGTAGTTGTAGTTCCTACATGCTTTGTAACAATTCTGTTTGCATATTACACTCTTCGGGCGAAAGAATAATGCTCTAGTGAGAACAGTTGTCTGTCAGTGTTGCAGAGCTTTAATTTCCTCATGACTTTTCTGACTTAATTTTCTGCTGAGAGTGGATTGGGTTTTTATTATATTAGTGAAACAGCCTTAACTGGCAACTTAGTTTGATCTCTTGGTTAGAACATATGAGGGATGCTATAACTAACATTATAGTAAGGAGTGTGACGAGTTACAACCTTTTCTTTGACTTCCCATTGGAATAATATTTATTCATATATTGTATTTATTCATTTTTGTAAAGTAACGCTGCACTTTTGATTTGATATCGAAGACGTCCTCACCTTTTGTATAATCACATATAAATTCTAATGATGCTTTTATTGTGCATATTTTTCAATCACAAAGGGAGGAAATTGTTTTTGGACGTGTGGAAAATACATGTAAGCTTCGAGAGCTTCATTGGGCCTGTGTTTCTGGGACACTTGCTACTGACTCATTGCCATGGCATGGCCTCATTATCAATTTAAGACATCTGTCCTTTCACAACCCGGCTTTGTCAAGTCTGTATTTCACTCTGACAGTGGAAGCTGGCAAGTTATGTTAATTAGCTTCCATTCAGAACAAGGAAGCTAGTTAGCATAGCCACACAGACGTTGCAGGAATTCATTTATCAGCACTGACATTGTCAGTCTGAGAAGAAAATTCAGTCAGCACAGAGAACGCTCATATGCAGTGCTATTACTGCAGAAAAGCTGAATTTTCATCTCTGTATTTGGGTGTTTTTAATTATTTTAAACAAACACACAAGTGCCACCAATGATACCTATTCAAATTTTATTTTAATTTCAATTTGACTTTATAGATTCAGGATTTATCTAGAAAAAGAAACTACAGTTTTATTTCAATCACATGTATTAAATCTTAATATCCTCAGTAGATAAAAGAATACATTTATGTAATCAGTTTCGATCAGTCTATTCAGGCAGATAGTACAATACTGAACATTTGAAGCAGCATGTAACACATTATCATACCTCATACTTAGATATGTACCCAAGTTTCCAAACCCGCATTATGCATAGCTGTCAAAAGTGTGAGTGG
>JBAJHX010000036.1:15134293-15150312 GCA_037176925.1 Amniataba percoides
GTGAGTGGTATTTGTCTTGCCTTTGCTCAGAGCTCTTACATGTTCACCAACATGTGGGAGTATGAACTGGCTCAAGGGGGCCCACACAGTGCCATGAAGCTCATAAGCCTCAGCCTTCACACGAACCCTGCAGTCCTTTCAATGCAAATGAGAGAGGAAAAGAGAGGAGGGCTTAGTTGGGTATGTTCAGTATCTGCCTCCCTGCGTTTGCATTTCAAATGAATAAATGATAAAAGCCCACTTTTTAGTCAGTTGGTGACTGTCCTCTCTCACCCTTTCATTTATTGAGCTCCCTCACTCTCTCCACCCCTCATCCCATCTTTCCTCTCATTCCGAGTTTACTGTGACTTTCTCTTGACTGCATGGTTATTCTCGCTCTTATGAATCTGAAGTTGCTTTTGCATAATATCTAAAGCTCATATTAAATGGCCTATTTGATCAGTTGTTGGAATTGTTATTCTGGCAATTAACTCCGTTTATTTGAGTGCCCCTGGGGTTTACAACTAGCCATCAAAGTGTAAAAAAAAGAAAAAAGCGTTGAAAGTAGATTCTCACTGAGGCCAACAATGGTCTGTTCAATAGAGCCATTCTTGGAAATGTAGGTTTTTACTGTGAATCCCTTGTGACAGACAGGAGCCGCCCTCTCTACCATTGTTCCCACCTCTGCTCTTTCGCCTTAGCAGCCTGTGGTAAATGCTATAGTTGGTGTGCATCGAAATAATGGGCCATTACTACTGCTCTTTCTTTACACTGGAGGCCCGTAATGGTGGAATAGTGGAAGGGTACGATTGAAACTGTGACCAACCTCGTGGGATGAGGGAGTAGAAAAGAATATGTTCAAGTCAAACACCAATTACTGTAAGCACTGAACTTTGGATAATCCACAGCGAGAGAAATACTTTTAAAAACTGGAGCAAATCTGAAGCTTTGAATATTATGTCACCATGACAAATAAAAGAAGAACCTACTTGCAACATGTTACCGTACATTAACCGTGCTGTGATTACTGAGAAAAGTAGAGTAAAAAAATATTCAAAATGAAGTTGTTACTTAACAGTTACTAATCCCAGTAATGTTTTATTATTTTAACATCAGGGACTTCCCATTGTTTCTGATGGCCCATTATTCTGACACCCCAGTAGTGCAAAAAATATCACACTGGACCGAAAGCCCATCTGTCCAACCAGGTTGGGGTTGAGTATTTTAGGATAAATGGGAAGTCGGACCAATGGGAATTTGTCATAAGGGTTGTTTTGCAGACTTTTGGGCCAGAATAATGGTATGGCACCGCGACATTTTGGGGGATAGCTTTTTCACTATCTTACAAGGAGAATGAAAAGAATTTCAGCCAGTTCAGTCTCTCCATGTTTAATGCATATCAAGTATGTACTAGCGAGGTACAAGGACTGGAAGTGTGACTACTAACTCCAGCATTGCTGTACATATATATAACTATATGTGTGTGTGTGTGTGTGTGTGTGTGTGTGTATACACACACACACACACATGCATAGATCTGGCAGGCCGACTGCATCTGGCTGGCTGCACTCCAGTAACCTATCCTTGTGAACTTCCAAGATTCACACCCTCCAAGCAAAAACAGGAGATTCCTGAAGGCAGCCTTCCCAGGAGCTCACTTTAAACAAGAACATATGTGAATAAAGTAACGCTGAAGTTAGTAGTCACACTTCCAGTCCTTTGTGTGTGTGTGTGTGTGTATTATATTTATATACACATATAAATATATGTGTGTGTGTGTGTGTGTGTGTGTGTATGTGGGTGTATTGGAAGGCTAAAAATTGTCTGAAAACACCTTTAGGGTAGAATATGAAAACAGTAGCTGTAAGACAAACAGAAACATGCATTGACAAACATAACCAAACATAACATTTTATTTTCAACTCAAAACTGGTTGCATGAAGGTGACACTAAAAAGAAGCTGCGTCACTGTGAATCCTAGATGATACTTTATTTACAGACTATTCATTCCCCAGGGACTCAATGAAGAGGTACAGCATGACATTCATCTCTGCAACACTCTCTGTACTCTTAACCCAAGATGTTGCTCAGTGTAAAACTTTGTTTTTTGATGATTTCCTACATTTCAAATGAAATGGAAATGCATGATTGTGTGATGATATCCCACTTGCTGACTCTACCAGCTTCAATTGAGACTTAGAAAAAATATACATAATTTTAAGAAAATGACACCTAAAAACAACTCTAAAACAACTGTAATACATTTCATAACCGAGAGTAGACAACTTCTAAACTCAGATAATGCACTTTAAAATGCGTATGGAACTGAGCTTTTTTTTTATTATTGATGTGAACATGGGAATGAACACAAGAAGAATTCAAACACACATGGCGGTGAAATTAAAACTTTAACTTTTTCTGACACAAGATATTTAATTTTCACTGCTGTTGGGTTACAAGCGGAAAAATCTGGGGCAAATTCATTCATTATTAATCCAGCTTTTATTTCCACACGTTCTCATTTGATTATCTGCTTTCTGAAATGGCAGCGCTCATTTGCCTTCAAATATTAATAATTCAGAATTTATACTGGTGTTCAGACACAGATGCTTTCGCTCGTGCGGTGTTGTGTAACAGCAATGCTTTGTTTCCTTGTTGCATTCAGTGAGACGCCACAAACTTCCTTGCTGTCTAAAACCCTGCGTGTTGTTATTAGGCAGTTTTTTTAAATCAACTGATAGCACTGAAATATTGTAAATCCTCATATTCACTGAAACATATTAAACCATTATGAGCAGGCTGGGAGAAAGAGGTCTGAGTCATCCTGAGTAGAGACTGAAGACAGAACACAAACAGCAATGCATTAGTCGAAGTTATTTAGTTTTATAGTAAAAGGTGGCTCATTTTTTTTCCCGGCATTTTATTCAGCATCTACGGTTCTTAAGGTCTGAGGCAGCGGCAACTGTATACAAAGCACACACTGCACAGAACTCATAGTTCCAACAGTGGCTGCTCATGTATTTCTGCCGTCACAATGTGATGTGAGTAGAAATTCTATTAGGCTCAACATTTACCACATTTAATCTTTAATGAGACTGGTTCAAATTTTATCACATTTCCCTTTTTCGAAGCATCAGTCAGAATCGTTCACGCCTTGTGAAAACTCTGAAGCCATGATGCGAGACGAGTCTTATCAGGGAAGACAGATGGGATTGTCGATAGTTGACAGACATGCTGATAGCGGATTTTGGTTTTATCTCCAATCACTTCATAGGGTGGAAAGCCTGACAGCCTGCATCTTCAAAGTGACAAAAGGCCAGAAACACACCGTGCTCAGACAGATGGAGAGGCTGTGTTTTTAATAACCTTCGTGCCACCGCGGCCCGGCAATGATGCCAGACCCAGGGGTGCCGGTGAGGGATGCCACACTACTGTGCCTTCTTGGCTCTCGCATCTGTAAGGCAGCAAAGGTGATAGCATCTTTTTCAGCATTATAGAAATGGCAATATGGTAAGAGGGGCACTTGGGTTGTGGAATTTGCTCTTTTTGTTCGCTCTGAAATGTTAATGTCTCCTTTACATCAGTAGTCAGATTTAAATGTAACAGCCAGATATCAGGTCGCAAGTTTGCATTCCTTTGAGGTTTCCTAATTTGAGCACAGTAAAAAGCACCATCCCCACGGGCCATGCATTGAAGTTCATATAGCATGGCAAGCTTTTTTGTTTGTTTGCTTATTATTCACTCACATTCCTAAGCCGACGAGTAAACACAGTCAATGTCAGGTCAAAGCCATTTATTTAAAGGAGCAAAGCTCAATCCATGTGACATCCCCGCAGCTGGACTGATGTCTCATGAGCTTGAGCAAAGCTGCTTGAACTGTCTCGGTGACAGTTACAGTGAGAGCCGCGACTGACCGCAGAGCGCTAATGTGAACTGATCTTGTCTCCGAACAGCGCACTGAATCCCAGCGTCGACAGTCATGCTCATTTTTCATTAGCATTATGAATCACTGCCTCCGCTCATCATACTGTTGTCTAATGACTCACTGCTGTGTAGGTTAGCCGTAGCATAACTGATCATTCCTCCAGCAAAACCTCTAAACCTCAAAGCTTCTAGTGCTTTGCTTTGCCTCTCTGCGTCGAAATCCAGGAGAAATCGGGATTTGAAATCACGAGGGATAATATTTGAAACAATAAATCACACGTACTGAGACACTTTGCTCCATCACACATCATGTTGCAGTTAAGGAGTGAAATGGAGAGCCCTGTAGGGAGAAGAACTGACTATTGACTGGCCATTGATAAATAATGAATAGCTCTACAGTGCAATCTGATGTGAATTGCAGGATGGCTCCTATGAGGTTCTCAATGTTTAATAGGCACACTGTTTAAAAGTGTTGATAGAGTGCAGCCACACCAACGGTATGGTAATTATTTTCTGTCTCTGGCACTGAACTATGCATTAATTTGTGAGACAAACTGAGGGCGTAAGCGAGAGATGGTAAAATCATGCATTTAGACATACATTTAGTTTAGAGAATTGAATGCAGCCTCAGGCATTTACAAGAAGTCTGTGCTGTTTGTGTACTAACGTGTTTTCCCGTTCTCATCGAAAAGTACCAGCAGTAGTAACAGCATTACTACATCTGTGCTAAATCTCACATATATTATTTCATTTTTGCATCAAAAGCTACGATCAACACTTTATAATACACCAACAGTTTGAAGTAAATATATAAATATTTAATGTACACCAGGTATCTTATCTCGTTCCTCTAAGCTGACAGCTCTCAGGTATTCTCAGGTATTTGAATACATCATGTGATGGTGTTATATAGATGACCAATATCAACATCCTACAGCATCTCTGTCAACATGAGCAAGAGAATGAAACCCAAATGGTCCTGAGAGTGTTGAAAACTGGACCAACTTGCAGTCTGACTCGCCAAAGTGATAACAAGATTCTGCACAGGAAGGCTTTGAGCTAAAGAGTGATTGCTTACAAATCATCCTTAAGGAGACATGAATGTTTGGATCACATTTTGTGGTAAATCAGTCAGGAATTGTTGAGACATTTCAGCTCCAACCACAAACGTCCACCTCATGGCTGTACCAGAGGGGAGCACGAGGATCACCAAAGTGACTACAGTCCATCTTCTGGTCACCGTGAATGTCTGTGTGGTTTCAGTCTATACAGCTGATGTCAGTCTGGACAAAAGTGGTAGACTAAATGGCATCGACTGACTGACTTGCATGGCTAAACTTATATGTAGCGGTGCCATTCAAAGAAACCTAACTTGATGAAATCTTTCTTTGGCCCTTCATCTTGTGTTTCTCTTACACAGGGCTCTGCTTGCCCACTCCTGTCTGAATCCCCTGCTCAGTGAGGGAAGTGACAGATTTGTTAGCTCTATTGTTTTGACTGAGTCACCTCCACCTAAAAACATAGTGTACAACTATAGTACAATGTACGCCTAAAAATAACAGCAGACTGTTGACGAGCAGTGGGGAACCTCAGGCTCAATCTATACACATCTGTCAGCCAGGTCTGAGCAAAAGCACGCTGCATTATTAATGGCGTGCCGCTTAGGGACAAGCTGGAGGCCAAGCCTAGGGATGACATCTGTCAAAGAGCAGCACATTTCTTTCTAGGCTCGGGTACTTCAGTCCAGACTGGCCTGAGGGGATGAAAATTGTGTGTGTGTGTGTGTGAGTTCATGTTTGTGGGTGGGTGGGTGGGGGGGTGTTGTTGCTCCTAAGTTGACCTTCAATTCCCTTAACCTTTATTCATCACCCAATCTTCCTGCTAATTTTCTTACATTACTATTCTTTCTTGTAGTGTGGTTTTATGCAGCTTTGTCAGACAACACACTTGAGGCTATTTTAGAACTCATTAGTTTAATTGGCAATAAACTGCAATTATTTTTGCAGCTGCAAACCACATTTCTAAGCTACTACAAACACCAGCGAATTGAAAAGAATGTTGGACTGGCGAATGAAAAGAATGCCGGCGCCAGCTTCCCTGGATTTCTCTCTCTCTCCATCCTGCGTGGCTGTATGGAGAGATAATAATTACTGCTGAGGGGGTAGGCAAGTTCACCTTAAAAGTTCCCCTTCACCAAAGGTGTCAATTTCTCCTCCCCTGCTTTAATAATAATGCATTTGTGGGCTTGTCTGTGGCTTTCCATGACTCAATAAAAAATTGATGAATAAATAATAAGCTCAATTGAAGGCACTTGGTAGACATTCATGCGCCAGCTTCTTCTCCCTTACACAGAAACCTCCCTATTCCCTGCACACATACATTATTCATACGTTAAGGAATGCAAGCATGCGGTTGGAAATTTTACTCATGATAGGAAATTGTACACAGAACTAAACTCCAGTAGCTATGCTGAAAACACGCTATTTTGTTGTTTTATCCTGCTGTTATCATTACAACCACTTGAAAATCCAGAGTTTTAAGTTGAACTTTTAGACATGCAGTATGTTGTATCTAGTGTAGAAACAGTGCCCATACTTACTAACCACCTAATGAAGTGACTATTAATATAAAACCAGTAAACTGTAGAAAACTCTAAATAGTCTCTTCATGAAAAATGAGGGAGGAAAGAGACAAACGCATTAGTAAAGAAGGTGGACTAACTAAAAGATCAAAACTCATTTGAGGCCAGTTAGCGGCCCATATCTAACTATATAATATACTATAAAGAGGTACAAGGTCAGGTTCAAGACTGGTGTGTCAGAGGTTGTGCAATTAACCTTTGTGAATGAGTATTTACTGCAGAGGGATGAATGGGTTGTGTGCGTACGTGCACACCTCTGCATTTGTTTTTCATCCGCCCATGTGCACCTGTGCGCATGTGCATGTGTGAGTATATCTCTCAGGCAATGAGACCTTGGATGGGAGAGTAATTGATTCAGAGAATCTTCAAATCAATTCTTGGACAGCTGGGGCCGAGGAGATTAGAAGTGAAGCACAGGCGGCCCGGAGTGCAGTCAGACAGGCCCCAGAGCAAACAGTAATCTCAGGATTATAGACCTGGGGGAGATGTACCTGTTTTCTCTCATTTCGTTCCCTCTTGCTCTCCCAGCAGTGACAGTCTATATTCACTACTACCCACTTTCCCCCAAAATGCTGCACTCCCTTCTTCCATCTGTAGAGCCTCACAATAAAAAGGGGCCTAAAAGCTCTTGCTGACATCAAGGTACAATTTCAATGAGAATATGTGAATGTAAGGCAATTGGGGGAGGATGCAGACGGGATGATGTATGCTGTCAGATGACTTTTGACCTTTTTATTCTCTGCATTCTCTTCGGCTCACAGCTCTTTGCAAAAGTAGCCAAGTCAGAGGCAAGAGCAGATTATCTGGCCGTGTAGCTCTAAGGAACCACTTAACCTAATGAAGTAAATAAGGTAATGTGTTCAAAGGTCATTTGTATAATTGTTTTGGTCGGACTGAGTGCAGACGAATGATGCAGACCTTTGTCCCGTGGCTGGAATATATCTCAGTACCCCTTCTAATTGATTGGATTAAATCACGAGAGTAAATCTGTCAGCTTAATGGTGGATAAATTGGCCTTAGAAGGAGGTAAGGAGTAGTCATTTTAAAAAGAGCTCAGGATCAGACAGCATCCCTGGCTGCAGCTGACACAAAATAAACCCTTATAACTTGCGCTATGTGCCATATCTGCTGTTTGACTCCTGACTGCTTTTGTAATTCTGCCTCTGAGCAGCCATGAGAAAAACACAGTATATAAACCCCTAATTAACTAGAGCTCACAAGGTCCACTGAATGCATCTTTGTGTTCTCAAAAAATGTGTCTTAATGTGAGGGGGAGAGGAAACCCAAATCCATACTGTCATCTCCAGAATTTCCAAAAGTTTAATTGTTTCTCTGGGGATTTTACTGAACAATGCCACAGCTGAACATAGCGCATACTCAACAATCACTCATACGAGGTATTCTTTAACTGGAATGACAGGCATGCATCTCCCGTTTAATATTCAGGGAAGGCGAACTGTCTAAATAAAAGTATTTAAAACTTCAGATATTTAAATTCAGCTTAATATCTCCCATAAATGAGGAGTAAATACAATTTGACAATGGCTCACAGTGTATTTTGCTCATGACCATTTTAATAAGCTGTAGGACAACTGTTTACTTCCACGACATAGTGGCGGCTCTGGAATAAAGAGATAACATGTTTGCAAAGAATAACAACAGAATGCATAGCAGTGCAACTGAGCTGACACCAGCAACTGAGCAGTTACCATAATGCTGTATGGTCTTCTGGGACAAATGAGTCACTCATGCTTGACTTATCAGTCTGCTCATCAAACTACCTCATGTTACTTGTCAATTTGGCGCTGCAGCACGGGAAACAGGTTTTATTTTGAAATGTTGGACGTTCATTCTGAGAAGGGCTTGTGATTTCCCTCCCTGGGTTTAGACTGAACAGAAGCTGCAAGGATTGTAGGGTCATCTGAAAATATTAGTCAATCAATCAAATAGTTGATCAACAGAAAAAACAACAATCTATTAATAGAATTTCTGAACAGAGATGCCAAACATTTGCCCGTTTCAGCTTCTCATTTGTGAGGATTTGCTCATTGTCTATATTTTATCATCAAGTGAATTTTTCACTGCTGTTTCCAACTAAATATGGAAGATGTCACCTTGGGCTCTGGAACAATTGTCGAAAAAAGGATCCATCTAATAATCATTAGCTGGAGCCCTGATCTACATATTTCTGGAACAGCCTTCCATTGAGAAATTTGAGATCAGACCTGGAGGTCGTCGCCGAAGCTTCAGTCACAAGCTCAAATTGAAAATGTTCTGTGTGAAGAGATTAGAAGTGGAACAATAGCTGGAGGATGGATATCTCAGTCAGCATATTCCTGCTGGAGGGAGTTCAAATGAGGCCCTGTAACAGGATGAGACTTCTGTCAGCTGTGTGGTCACATTGATGAGAATGGGGGCTCCCACGACACTCTGTCAAGGGCTTGACAGGCTCTTAAGGTGATTACTGGCTGATTAGCGTTACAGTAATCACAAGATGATTCTTGATATGGACGTGATTGTTGCTTTACAGTTCATGACCCAGACAGAGGACCCATTTGGCCAGTGAGTGAGATGAGGCCAGGCAGATGAGAAGTCTTTTGACCGCAGTCAGTGCACATGGAACATGATGAATTCAGCTTATATCGAATCACTGTCATAATGCATTTTGCAGCCTGTCCCTCAGTCTGACATTACACCCTAATGAATTACTGATCATGGTTAATGTACTGTTGCTATCTTAATGAGCAGAGAACAAATCTTTGAAAGTATTTGTTGTTAGTATTTTTTATCCAAGAACTGTTACCTGTGCAAACAGACTGTGAGCATGCTAATTTGCAGATGACATGCAGATGTTTATGTATAAAAAGCATAATGTTTACTATGTTCATCCTGTTTGTTTGGTGCATTGGCATGATAGCATTTTGCTAAATCACTAATGTGTAATTCTGTCACATTCAAATTTCAACCTGATGATTATGCAGCATGAAAAGTAAGGATCACACCAAAGTTATCAGGATATATCCAAAAGTATCCTAATGACTACTAACATGACTAAGACAGCAGATGATGTCTCACCATTAAGTTTGTTGGCTTAGCTGAACATTCAAGCAACAGAAACTACAATTCACACACACAGACACCTACACACACACCCAGAACATCACAATATATGCAAATCTTCTTGCAGACTGTACTGTAGAAATGGTAAAATCCTTGTGAGCTGCAGTTTCAAGACAGCCAAGAGTCCTTTGATTGGCATTTTTAATTGGTGTGAAGGTAACAGGGGGAAATCAAGGGATGATGATGATGCAATGTTCGAATTGCAAGAGGAGCATTTGCTTGGATTATTCCAGAAATCACATGTAGAAACAGAGGAAAGAAAGGCAGCGGGCGCTTGTGAGTGGGCAGTGGTTGTACTGCACAACTGTATGTGTGCGGTGATCCAAAACCGGGAGGGATCGGATCAGGAGGAGAAATTAGACATGCTCCTCGTCGAGCTTTCCACTGGAAGCCTGGGGTTTGACACCACTGTGCAATTTTTATACTTGTCAGAATGTGTACCAGATGCATGACATGTAAATTAAACTGGCAACAAAACACAGCCACTGGGCAGTGAAGGCAACTGAGGTCTGAAGTTACCCTAAAATATCTAAAAGTATTACCAGGGAATAGATTTTGAATGAGTGTGCCATTGTGGCTACTGGAAGAGCTCTATTACTCTCCACAAAAAAAACAGTTGGGGAGGGGGTTGAAATTCTAGCCTCAATTGTCTAACATTGCCTGTGGCAGTGGAAAAAAAAATCAATAACTCCAAAATAAGACTGCTGTTCCTCTAAATCCTCTATGATTACTCCCACGTCACCAATAACTACTGCAAACATTGTCCTTAGCTACAGTGCCTCACATAAGGTGAGTCTAAAATGACCCATGACTGAACATGTGTCCTTTTCAGAGACAGCGAGGACTCCATTCTGACCAAACATTGTTAATTACTGTACACTACATTGCATCAGCATCTCCTTCAGTTGTGTTTTTTTAACACGCTGAATCACAAATAGAACAAAATCTATGCATTGATTGCTGCCGAGTGTTCTCTGGCTGATATCTGGCTTCTCTAATCAGGGTCCTGGAGCAGAGCAACTGCTTGGCCCCAACCTGAGCTGTTTCAGTCACACCGCATTGTGCAGGATTGTGGCAGGCGTGGTTTTCTTCATGCATATGCTAGCTGCCAAAACCTCCAAAGTGGAATTCTGGGAGGATTTCTGATGGCGGAGAGAGGTGGCAGCAGTTCAAACAACCTGGAAAATATGCTCAGCACCTTCTCGCGATCAACAAAACTCCATCTCCTGCCTAAAATATATAACCTAAAAGAAAATTACACGCTGAGATACAATGTAAATGACCAAATTGTGTGGTTTTCAATACGTCAATTCGTGACAGGTCTTGTAATGTACCTTTTTTTCTGTGCTCGCTTTCTCCCAACCTGCCGTCTGGGTGTGTTTTTTTTTTTTTTAGCACACTGCATATCCTGGAATGACTTTCTACGTGCCCAGAGCAGTAACCTGAACTTTTATTCAATCCGTGTAGTTGAAAAGAATGATAGCAAAATCGTAAAAGTAATAAAGTGGGAATTTTTCAGGTCACAAAAAGGTGAGTTGCACCCATTACTCAAAAACCTGCCCTCCGTCTGTAATGGATTTCTTCCTGAATGATTGCAGAACATGGAGGCAACAAGGTACAGCTAGAAAGTGGTCCCATGCACTGAAAAAAATCTCATTGTGACATCACCTGGTCTATGGTTAGCCAGTTATCCACAAGAACGATATCAACATCCATCCATTAAAACAAGGTACATCACATTTAACAGCGTGACGCTGTTTAACAGCTTTTCAAAATAGCAAATTGTAAAACACAGGCTTGATTAATAGAGAACGATTCCATTGTTGTAGTACAATTCCTTCTTTGTTTGATAAATCTTCCCGGAAATCAGCTTTTCACATACTTGTGCAATCTGAATACTCACTGCCACATTTGATTTCAGGAGTTCCTTATGCATTCATGCGGCACCTTTTTCCAATTTTCAGGATCGGGAGCACATTAGCGTGATTAGCAGGTGGCTCCAAATGTTGATTAATGTGATTTGATACAGCGAGATAATTCTGCCTGATGCCTAATATTTAGCTGATCCAAAAGACAATGGACATTAATTATCATCGTTACTAATGCTTCTGGCATGAAATGTTCTCATTACCTATTCCCATCTAATTTAACACCAGGAAAGGCAGAAGAGGAAAGAGAGTCAGGAGGGGAGAGAGGGGGGGATTCAACTAGCGAGAGAAGATATAATGAGAAAGATCAGAAAGTCAAACGGTAGGAAAAGAGATAGGTAGGTATGGAGGTTGTACATCAAAAAAACCCAAATCGTCATCTTGAAGGACCCGTTAATTAGTGAGCCGTCAGATTCTATAAAGACCCTTAATTAGAGCTTTATCTTGAGGAGATGTGTTGGAAAGATCTAGATTAGATTAGATTAGATAGATAGATAGATAGATAGATAGATAGATAGATAGGGGTGGTTAGTCCTCATTTTATAAGACAAAATATATTACCTGGCTATTTATTCATAACAGTTGTTTACATTTTCATTTCAAATGGAAAAATTACTGGTGTGCAGAAAGCTTTGCATTATGGGCTGTATAGTCTTAATGCTGCTAGGCTGAGACCCACCAGAGAACTGGATCATTTCTGGCTGAGGAGGAGCTAAAAAAGTCAACCAAAAAAAATAGCCATTTATAGCATTTGCTAAGCTGCATGCTAACATTAATGGCTATTTCAAGCAGACAAACACTGTTTAACTTTGTGTCTTACACTTTTACTTGTGTCTTTGAGTGATACAAAGGTACAAGCTCTTTGGACACTGAATATCAGCCTTAGTAGAGCCCCACATGCTACACCATGTGGAGAAATCTAATGCTTGACAGACCTGCTGTGCCTAATTAGATTGTGCATTTGCCGCTTGCAGGGGCATAGCACGTAATTCTGGGCCCTGTACACTGGAAGTCTCTGAGACCTCCCCGGGATTTTCAAATTATTTTCACAAGAAATTTTTGTGGGTCCCGTCACACTCTTGAATCCTGTAAATTAGTACCCTTTGACCACCCCCCTTTCCTACACCGCTGTTGCTCATGAGAGGGTTTTAAAGGAACAACCTGGGCGTTTTGTTGCTGCTGAGGAGGGAACCTGAGCTACATTTGTACATTATGACGTGTGAAGCAGACTGAAACAGAACGGAGTCAGGTAGCATTCCCCACATTCTTTCCACAGACCCGTCGCTCAGATCTGGTGGTCTGCATTGAGATTCTCAACATCACATTACAAAGAGAAATTTCAAACATTTTTTTTCTCGATGAAGGCTTCAATTTAGTGATGGAGGACATATTTGGAGCCTGTATTACAAGACCTTTTATTCTGTCGTAGTGAGATAACCGTTCCTTAGGCAGAGCTCAGAAGCTGCCTCTCCTTGAGATAATAGAAGACCTGCACGATGCCACCCTATCCAGCATTCAATGGGAAAACAATAAACAAGCCTGGGGGGGGGGGGGGGTAGAGGGGGTAGAGAGATTGATAGGCATGCAGTTCTGATCACTCAACCAACAGAAGCTCACTTTAGTGGTTCTGTGCTTTATGCACATTTGTGTTTATGAAATTGCAATCGATTGTTTCAATTACATGCGCGGTTAGACCATGGCGTTGACACAATTGATGTGCTACTCTGAGTCAACCTTTGTAAAAATCATTCAAGTTGTAACTGGTGTAAAAAAAAACTTCTTTTTCAGACTATTGTTTTTTTCATCATATCCTCCTGTAGTCTGAAGGGCTGCAGTGATACAGCTCCTGCATTAGACTATGAAGGTAAATACAGAAACCTGCCAGACAAACAAAGTGTCTTCGTACTGAGTCTCATCTACAGACACAAGCTTCGGCTCAGGACCGTAAGAAAAATCATAGGTAGGAGAAGCTGAAATGGGTTTCTCTGTAGGGAGGCACAGCTCTTTTCCCATGATAGAGAATGGAGTTCAGTGATCTGAAAATACCTCAGAGTCAAACCTCCTACTGTATTTGTCGGAGTTGTAAAAAGCCACAGAATAGCTGGGGCACCTGGTAAAAAAAAAACTCTTAGTGGCCGACTATCTCTTGTAAGGGTTGTTACTGAAACGGTCTCATGACTCACTGGAGATACTCTATTTCATAGAAGCACCAAGATTTTTAGGCCCCTTAAGCAGGATTTAAAGCTGTCATATACATTTTTACTTCCTGGTTAAAGCAGAAATGGCCATGACTAATTTGTTGAAGAGAGTTGGATATTGTGGTAGCATCCTCATAAATAAAACTGTCTCTTAAAATCACAACATAATCAAAGTCATAGAAAGACATGGTCAAATCGGATGATTCTGCATGGCAATATTCAGCGTCAGTGCAGGAAGTAATTTGTCCTCTATGCATCAAAATGAAAGCTAAGTTTGTGGAGGTCTGAGAGGTGGATGGATGTGTGACCTTATTCATACCTTAGGTGCAATGGGCGGATATTGTAGAATGAACGCTGACATGATTTCTTTAAGCTGCATAGTTACTGACCACAGATATTTTAACCTAAACTGGAAGAAATGATTCAAATCTGCACAAAGTCATTCATAATTTCCCCCTCAATGAGGTACCCATCACCCTCCCCTCCAAAAATAGATTTTCTTTCAGCTCTGGATGATTTAGATCAAGTGTTATGTGCCCAAAACATTTAAAGATCCACTCCCAAATGTTGTTGTTGTCACTGGATTGCTTTTGAAAGAGTTGGTGGTTGGTGGTGCCATTTGTCTAAAGCAGTGCCATCTTTCCAGAAATTAAGCATGAGGAGACAAAAGAGACAAATGTTTGGTGTTGTTGCTCCCCACAGTGCTAAACTAACTGCTGCTGCGTGTTGTGTGATTGCACGCATAAATGTAATCATTGCATCCCACAAAACGGCCACATGACTTTAAATGCAGTGCATCGAATCGTTTTGGTCCTTTAACTCTTACAGCTACACTATTGGAAATTTCTCTCACAGCCAGGTAAACAAAAACAATCTTAAAGCTGAAACCATAAATACATAAAACACATTACAAAATATATGAAGACCTATACCAACCTCACATAAAACAATATTCAACAGTGACAGCAGATTCACTGACTGACGTGTTAATTCATCAACATTTATCAAGCATTTATATTATCTTTTTCTGCATGTGCTTTCTGTTGTGTTTAACCATTTTAAATGAAAAAACTCAGTGTGACTTGTTTCATTATTTAGGAGCTACAGAGACCTTTGAGACTCTACCTGTAATTAAGGACAATAAATTAAACTTGACTCGACAAGAAAGCTCTCCTGGGCTGCTTTAGTGCTCGGCATACTGTGAGAGGAGACCCCTGTTTCTTTACAGAGTTATACCCCACAGACAAAACCTGTAACATCACACGCACCCCGTGAGAAAAATAAAAAAATTGTTGCCAACTCATTTGTCCTTTCCCATTGCATATGACGCACCCTCCCACACCCTAAGTATTTCAATCTACTGAGGTAGCACTAAGGTGCTGATTGAAGCTCCATTGAATGTACAGTACACAAATCCCTGGCCTCTAATCCCCATAATTCCAGCATATTGTATTGTCATTAACCACTCACTGTCTGGTAAATACAAATCCTTTCACCTTTCACTTTGCAGTCCATGGATAATTGCTGTATCCTCTCCTCAGGAGTGTTCCCATGGGGAGAACCAAGCAGCACACGGGAAACAGGCGCAATTGTTCTTGACACCATAATATGGAGCTACAGTATACTGGGGCTCACTTGGCAGTGGAAGGAAGGGCCTTGTACAGGTCTGCCATCACTGACAGAGCAGACACAGTAGCTAATTAGACCTTTGCAACCTCCCAGTGGTGAAACACTTAAATGTCTGCTGTTTGAGCTGAAGCTCCAATCTTTAAGACTGCTCTCTGGTGGAGCAGGATCTCAGTCCTCTGAGCTTTATTTAACAAAATGAAGGAGGCTGAACCTGGAACTCCACCAGATGATGAAATGTGTACAAATACAATGACTGTAAGATGTATGTTTGACAGAGTGATGGAGTGTGATCAGGCCACTAGAGATGTGGTGCGCACCAGCAGTGAATGAGTTACTGTGTCACTTTAAAGGAGAGTGGATATTTCTATATCCACGTATCAGAGAAAGAAAAGGAATAACACAATGTGTCTTCAACGACTTAAATGAAATTTACATTCTTGTCAGGTCACATCCTCCTATTGACTATTCGAGTAAAAACAGGAGCACTAAGTTGCATTATTTCCCATAGGGCCTTCAAGGGATGTGCCCATGAACAATATAGGTTAATTAATTGTCATGAGACTTGCACTAGTCTGTGATGACTATGTTCAGAGAGATTTA
>JBAJHX010000036.1:15153389-15178450 GCA_037176925.1 Amniataba percoides
AAACTGCATTTCGTTACTCTGTTTATACATGTGTAATGACAATAAAGTTGAATCTAATCTAATCTAATCTAATCTAAACCTCAAGGTCCCTCTCACCACACAGAAAGATAAAACATGGTTTCGGAATATTTGACAAGCTGGTGTCTGTCTAACGTTAAAGATAAATCATTGAAGGGGCCTCGAGAGGATAATCACAGACACCCACTCTCCTAAAACTGCTCATTCTCAGAGCATTCATGCTTCGCAGACACCTGTGCCTTTATGATATCCATTTTCTATTCCTGCAGATTTTTTAATGGGCCGCTGATTTGGCCGACGCAAACGAAAACAAGGTGGAAATGCATCCTAAACCATTTATAATGTAGTTTTGAAGGCACTAGGCTTGTCTGGGTTGGATTCTGCATACAATTAATTTCTCATTGTTTGTGTAAGACAGGGTCATTGAGGTTAATTGAGTCTTACTTCAAAATTCTGGCTGGAAGCCACACGTGCAGTCTTTACTGTATATTCATTTTAATTAATATAAAAGGAGTAGGCAGCCAGTGTTGCCAGGCCTAATGATGGGCAAACGCTGTGTAAACAACAACAAAGGCTGGCCCTGTTCAGCTGCCTGCGCGATTTTAGCTGACATAGCATCTAATCGTACTGTGGATGTCACCACTGCTCCCTTTCCGTCACTGATAGATAGGCTACTCGAATGAACTGAGCGGAGAGTGGAGATAACCCCCCCAGAAACAAAGCCTTGTGGGTATTGGCTGCTGGAGTATTTGCAAGGCACGCCATGTTACCGGCCTCTCGCTCTGCCTCACTTTGAAGCACCGAACGCACTCTGTGGAGATAGTAAACACACTTTAAGGCTGTTTCACCGATGGCCTTCCCATAGTTCTGAAATAAAATCCCATAATTGTGTTTTTACACAGATTCACACTGTGCAAACTTCAAACCTGGTACTTTGCATTAAGCTCAGCACAGCCGCGAGTCCACCTCTTGGGGAAAAACGCAGCATGCCTGTACTCAAAGCTTTGTTCAGTGTAATATAGAAACATACCTGTTCCCTGTGACATCTGATTCCATTTTAATCTTGTCACAGTAATGGCTCTCCCTTGCTAAGTATATTTTAACCAATCAAAAAAGCACTAATCTGCTATTTTTTGTAATCACTTAGGTTTTTAAATTATTCCTTTGGTTTCAGTTTCTCTCCCGCAGTATTGTCAAATGAGACTTTGGGAACATATTATATGCCCTCTTCACTATTTTAAGACATTTCATAGACAAATAGCTATTGCCTGGATACAGTGTGTTCATGAGCCATTTTGTTTTTGCAAATTCATTATCTTCACTGTCTCAGGAGATATAGATGTGTATCTCATTCACACTCCTTTCCTTACTGTCATGTATGTTTTAAACATTCTTAGTAATGATGTATTTCTGAGTCTGTGGATTTGTTATTTTTGATAAATCTAAATAGAGATTTATTAAACATTTTTGCTACATTGTTAAATGAATGAAAGTCAAGCACAAGTGAATTATCCAATGTTTTACAGATCTCTGCCAAAAATACATTCAGTCATCATAAGAAGGAAAAAAAGCAGAAAAACTACAGTAACACAGAACATTTTAAGTCAGAATTAAAGAACACTGAGCCTTGCTACATTTTTAGACCCCTTCACAAATGATAGCAAAGCTTTGTTTTATGCCAAACGTAACTGTGCATATGCTGATATTATGTTGTATAGCTGCCACATACTGATGAGTGAAGCATGAAGGGGGACATCTACAGCGTGACAGTAAATATGCAAATAATACGACCCCCCTGCGTAGGACAAAAACAACATCTTGCTGGTGACTACATCCTGATGACAGTCTGAGTATGGGTCAGGACCAGTGATGCACACGGTGCACGGGGGTCGAGTGTAATCACGGACAATTTTGAGAAAATTAATCACTCCTTGATTGCACTCTATAGGTTCTCCAGCTTAAGTGTCTGAGTGTGATTTTAATTCCGCGGTGCACCTCCTTGACCTTAGAGGTGTGCCTAGACATCAAGGACCAGTCCCTTGGAGAGCTGAACACCCTTGGATTTTGTTGTAGGTGGAGAATAGTTCTATAATTGACAGTCTTGTATAAGCGTCTCATGGCGAGCCATTTATTCGCTTCAAGCCCCAAATGCAGAAGTGTTGATTTAAAGGTCATGAAACTGTGGCTGGGAATGTTTTCTTCATGAATGCACGCGTACAAACTGCTCCCAATTTTAAGCTGGCATTCAGTGGTTATTGAAGATATATGACGGGGATGATAAGGACGATAACGCTAATAATTCAATTGATAAATCAGGTTGGTCAGGAATCTATTATTACACTGCGCCTTTCTCATCTATAACCAGTGGCTGATCCCCGCTAGCAGTCATTTCCCATCTCACAGACTGTCTGGATGACTGATCAGGGTTGTGATTGTCTCCCCTCTCCGCCAGCACACCGCCGCCACATACGTCAGCAGCAGCACATACATCTTGAGCAGCCTCTAACTCCAAGCCAGAGCGGTATAGAGCCCCAGTAAACGTTGCAATCAGCGCCAGAATTGGGCCAATTCCTCATAACCTTGTCTGCACATGGCACCTTGCCTTGAATCATAAGAGCGCGGGGCTGTAGCAAGTGTTCAATCTGTCAGCAAAGCGGCTATATTGCCCCAGTACAGTTGAGGAGGGTAAATCGACATTTAATTATCTGTCTGACCACAAAAGCTGCATGGGCATTGTAGGCCTGATGTAATGGAGTTGCCGCAAACCCTGTCATGGCAGCAATATGTACAAATAGCAGCGAATTGACATTGCATCGGGTTTCATAAGAAACGCGCTATCCTGTGCTCTGCCTGACAGCGGACAGGTATTTGGAACAAAGCGTTTTGAGATGTTTTAATTCTATGAAGACATGGGGGCCCGAACAAAAAAGAAAGAAATATAAAACAGACATCTCAGGTGTACTTTATTCCACTCACAATGAAAACCCAAATACAGAATATTTATTCCCAAACATCAAGCTGCTATGCCTTCAAGCCTATTTTTGATTTGTCACTCGTCTTTTCTTCCAAGAGATCAATACGGCTCCCTCATAGCTTGAAAAGTTGACTCTGTGGCCTTTTGATGAAACAATCATCTTTTCTTTTAACAAAGCTAAAGCTACGCCATCAAAAAAAAAAAGAGAAAGTGAATCCCATCAAAAAGACTTGAAAAAAGGCATCTAATTTATAACCACAGACTTAGACTTAGAGATGAGTTACTATTGACCCATTGTTGAGGGGAGATGTTCGATCTTCAGCATTATTTTCAGTCTGGTGGCAGGGTTCTTTATGTTTCTCTTGAAGAGAAAAGCAAAATCAATGGCAAAAATGTTTCACATGATTCACTTTTTAAGGCTCAATCGAAGAGCTGCAATTTTTTCCAAATAATTATGAACAATCTAACGTTTTTGGATTTCACATCTTCTCCAGCCAATCAGAGGCGGGTAAGCAGCGAAAGGCGCCGTGTGGAAATTGATTGTCCTCTTTCTCCTCTCTCACAATCTACAAAATAAACAAAATGTGCTGATCAATCCAGTCAACTAAGTACACCTCTTGTCAATGTCTCCAGCTTCACAATAGGGACTTGATGTTTCTGGAGCCATTAGTTATGACCAACTTGCCAGACGAGGCATTGATCGCCGGCCGGTTGTAAAGGCAACAGCAATCATTTCACAGAGAAAAGAAGAGAGCTGACTGCGCTGTCGTGTATGGATGTGTGACCTGCTTAAAACGTGTCAACATAAAATGACTTTTTAATTCTCGCAAAGTGGAGACTGGACTGAGTTATTCCAACAGGAGTTTGATTTGGTTATAATAGACCACCGTGTCCTTTTGTGTCACTTCTTACACTTCTGTGCTTCTTCTTGCTTCAGCGTGGCGCCATGAGATATCATACAAAGAACATTTTACAACCTTTGGCAAAGTGCAACCATTTCTGATACCTGCGAGTAGCCTATTACAAAATATGGTGCGAACCTGTTGGCAAAGTGCAACGCCTGCTTCTTTCAGGCAGGCAGACACGACGGTGTGCGCTGCGGCCGTTTTTCTGAATTCAGCATTGATCAGTGTCGTGCTGCTCTTCACAATTAGACTGTGCATATGCATTAGGTCGTTTTACATATTTAAATATAGTCCTCTGTTTTGTGTTTGTATTTTAGTTGTGGAAATTAATTGTCTATCTATCTCTCTATCTTACTCCTGCCTCACTATATTTCAGAGGAAAATACTATTCGGTCCACTACATTTATCTAACAGCTGGACTTAATATTTGCTTATCAGATCAAGATGTTATATATAAAATATGGGACAAGCAGTAATACAGAATGCTGCCATATTATATATATTTACATGCGTTCCCAATATTTTGGCCTGTGACTTGTGCGAGGGGAAACATTTCACAAGTCTACAAGTTGTCAGCAGTTTCAACAAAGAGACATTTCTCCTCAGAACTGGTCAAATACTCCTACTTAAATAACTGTTTGAGGCTTGAAGTTTATATAAATGTAATGTGTCCGACATCTCAAAAAAGTGAAAAAAATGTAAAAAAAGAAAAACTAAATACAGATTTGTGTAGCAGAACTTTGTTTTTTTTACTTCTGTCCTCTCCCATTAATCATTAATCAACATCTGCCAACACCTCAGATTCATTTTGTGTCCCCTAATCTGGAGATCACTGAACTGCACTACCACACTGAATACAAATGAGTTAAAGAAAGATTGTAACCTCAACCAGTTACAATAGTACAGGTTATTGCAATTGTAATTTTCTAACTATGTACTATACTATATAATAAATTCACATATTCATGTAAGGTGTCTGATTGTTTCAACACTAATTTTATCCTTCCTGTGTAACACATCATGGAGGACGTGAGAGACGCCAACAGTGCTCTGTTCTCTTCTAATAATCCTCCTGGCTCCGCTTCCACTCGCTGCCAAAGTGCATTTTGACTATTCCTTGCAAAGGCCAGAGACATAACACAACATTTGGCACGACGAGGAGTAAGCAGGACACTAAAGTGATGGCTGCCGTAAGAAACATAAACTATTCAAATCCACTTTCCCTCAACGACTATTCAAAATGTAGAAATTTAACATATAGCGCATCCTGAGATTCACATTTCCTGCGTCATAGTGGGGAACTCTCCTGCTCCCGGGGCCTGACTTCCTCCAGTTATCAGCCCAGGTGATTGAGAGCAGAGACCTCCATCTCTCTATAGAGGGCACCCACAGACCCGGAATGTCTTGTTTGCTAGAGCTGTGTACATTTTGTATTTGAAAGAGCAGCAAGTCAATGAATCTCGATAATGCGAGAGCCGGGCCACATAACTCACGTTGATAGTCCTTACATTGTGCCAAGAGGCGATAAATCTGCTCTGGGAGACATGAATATGCAGTGGCAGTCAGTCTGGCTTGTTCTTGCTTGCATGCCCCCTGATGCACAGTTTATTCCTCTCCCCCATTCCAAACAGAAAAATAAAACCAATGAGCCGCAGCACTATCTCATCAACAGTGTTCTATTAAGCACAAAGAAATGTAGCAGCACATTTTTCAGAATATGCTTCAAAAATGGCAAATCGTTAATGAAAAAAATTGCAATTTGTGGTGCTGGCTAATTAGAATGTAAAATCTGAAATCGCAACTATAATTATCATTTTCACTTGTAATGTCAAATGAGTTTATCTATCTATCTATCTATCTATCTATCTATCTATCTATCTATCTAAAACATGATTAAATAATTTAGGAAGTGTTTTTTTTTAAGAGTTCTATCCAGTGTTAATAAATCCGGCCTTTAAATGGTGTTACAAGTTTAATTTTCTTTTCTGTCTTAAGCAAAAAAAAAAAAAAAAAAAACCCAGGACAGGCTTTAGTGAAGTCTGTAGCACAAACAGGCGATTCTCCACTCTCAGCCCGGCTCTGCCTCCTCCACCACTGCAGTGGTGTGTGGAGCAGCGCTCCCTCCATGTGACTGTAAATGTAACCTGCAGCTCGTATTTGACGGCTCTTTGTGAGGCATGAGGAATGGACAGACAGATAGGCAGCAGGCAGTTACGGGGCTTTAATGCACTCATTGACACAGACAAAATGTCTCAAATAACAGCGATAAGCAGCCTGTGCTCTGTCACTGGCCCAATCCTCAGCTGGCACTTTATTCCCCTCATGAAAATAATTCATCCCATTCACAATACTGTATCCAACCAGGGACTTCCTTTTTTTTCTTTCCTTTTTTTCTTTGCTTGAAGCACAGAAAGGAAATTGCAATTTCCACCCCCCCCCCCCCCCCGCCCAAAAACCCAGTGCAGTGAATAAGACAAGAAATCTGCATCTGGCACATTCCTGAGAAAAACCAAATCCTGACATGGAAACCTGTTTAAATGAACACGCGCGCGCTCTTTGTGCACGCGCGGACGGCCATCTGCAGCAGCAGAGCAGCGGGCCGGATGTTTCACCTCCACCAAACACTTCTTGGACATAGTTGACAAGTGTGCGTAACGACGCGTGCCTCTAGTGGCACCGCTGAAGGAGGCTCGTCAGACGCACGCAGACGCTCGGCTCTCCGCACTGCCTCTCCGTCCAGCGCGAACTAGAGGGATATATATATAAGAATATTTTAAAAACGAGTGCTGTGTAGCAAAAGAGAGCCTTTTATTTATTTTTTTGAACACACATATTTTTTTTTCGACAGATCTGGACGCGTCTTGTGGTGCCATCGCCGCGCGCAAAACTCCACCTGCGCGCCACACGGACAGTTTGGACGCGACTGATCGAACTGCAACAAGCGCGCTCAGGTTTGACGCTTGTGACGCTTTTTTTGGTCCCTTCTTTTTTTTTCTTTCTTTCTTTTTTTTCCTCCCCCCACCCTCCTCACTCTCTCCTGTGGGGCGGCAGGAGGATCGTTCGAGGCGACCCAAAGTTCCGCAGGCGCAGTTTTCTCGTCCTCCTCCGCGGCGGTGCGGGAGTCCGGCTCGGCTGTTGGCGCGGAGCTCGGCCAGCAGACAGAAAAGCGTCGCAGGCGGGAGCGGACTGACAGAGAGACTCCTGCGGGCTGATTGTACCAGCGCGTGTTCGCAGGTGTGTCACTGATCCGCCTGTGAGGGGGGACCTGGAGGAGGAGGAGGAGGAGAGAGAAAGAAAGAGAGAGAGAGAGAGAGTGAGAGGGGGGGCTCTCTTCGTTCTCACCGAGCCGCTCTCAGACTTAACATAACAGCAAGATAAAACAGAAAATAAAATGTCGCACCAAGTGTACAATGAGCGCAGATTTGTCCACAAAATCCACATCTGCTGAGCCGAGTTTTTTTTCTTTTTTTTGATGAGAGAGATCCTGAGTCTTTGGAATTTTAAATAATAATAAAAAAAAGTGGATCCCGCGACTTTACAACCATGCGAAACACTTGGCTGTGTCCCCGGAGTGCGATTTGGGAATACTGGACGTCGCTGGTGGCGTGTCTCTTGTGGATTCAGTACTCTTACGCGATGCCGCACGTTATTCGGATAGGTAAGTTCGTGTTGCATTTTCACCCCGATCCGGCTCCTTTTTTTTGCCACTGCGGGTCCTCACTGATTTTTTTTTTAATAATAAATGAGCACCCAACCCCCCCTTTTTTTTACATTTCCATGTCCTCATCATGCCGGTCCTGTGTGCATTTTCGTGTGACTTCAGTGTTGATGTTGAGCGCTGCTGTGACCTCCGCGCTCCGCTTTGTCTGCTCCATTTTCTGCAGCCAGCGCGTTGAGTCACCAGCCCGATCCAGGCTCAGTGCCATGCCTTCTGGAAACTAAAGTTTGAGCCTTTAAGGACAGTCTGTTCAATTAAAAAAAAAAAAAACAGAACAAGATGATAGAAAGAATTAAAGGAAAAGAGAAAGAGGAGCTGCAGCCTCAAATTAAGACACACACCAGCAGAAAGTTTCAAACGGTGGAGTCATTTATTCAGGGGAGGTGAAGTTTTCATCTTATCGTGTCCCTGCGCACACACACAGGGAGAGAGAGAGAGAGAGAGACAATTAAAAGATAAAACATTAATATTTGGTCATGATCAGGTGAGACACACACACAAGCTGCAGGCTTTGTGATGGCTTTGTCTTCTTCTCCTTTTTTTTTTTTCTTTTTCCAATCACTCACTGAGGGACAATGTGAGAATTGTCATTCTTTGGGTGTGTGTGTAGTGTGTGTGTGTGGGGGGGTGGGGGTGTGTGGGGGGGGATGTTTGGGGTTGATGGTGGGGAGAGGCTGGCGATGCGATGAAACATTTCACGCCGCTGAGAGACAGGAACAAAATGAGGATCAATACGGTTTTTGTGTCGCCAGGCAAATCGTTTTTGACATTTGGCGGAGTGCCACGCAGGACAATTACTCAAAATGGCAGTGGCCCACATTAACGTGGCACTACAGCAGCAGAGCTCTCTGTGCTGGAGCTGGAGATGATGGGGGGGAAAGTGCACGAATGTGGGAGGGAAAAAAACTCTTCATCTTCCATATCAGAGTACTTTAAATGAGGTAAATGACCTCCTCAGCCCCTCCACAGCCGACTGTCTCCTGTGTGACATGTCAGCCATGTCACCACCACCCAGCAGTTTTTTTTTTTTTTAATATATCTCATAATACATCATTCCTGTCAGGCTCAGTGTGTGGCCACTGAAAAGTTATAATGATTCAAATCACAGTTATTAGGGTGAAGAAGGGCTCCGTTTTGCATCTCTGCAGGTTAATCCACCGTGAACGGGCTGCCGGGCCTTTTGCACGTTTTCTTCCGTGGACACGCAGAGATGTAAAGAATTCAGAGACAAAAGTGTCAGACCGGACCGTGTGTTGGTGCTGAGCATCACATGCAGCTGTCGGGCAGGCCCAGGATGCCCCCCTGTGATTGACTGCTGCTCTCTGAGGAGCCATGACTTCTCTGACATTGGTGTGTGTGTGTATGTGCGTGTACTTTGGTGATGTCTTTGAAACTGCATAAATCCTCGTAGCTCTCTGAACTGAAATGGTTTGGTCAAAGGGACATTTTTTTTTCCCTCTTCCCCCAATTTTTTTTTATTTCAACTGTGGCAGCACCTCAAATGAAGACCTGAAATAGACTTGACAGGCTTTGTTTTTAAAAAATGTCAAAGTGCTGAGACAAATTTACCTTGAAATGTGCTACAGTCGCACTATTGCTTTTTATAGAATCTATCATTGCTTGCGGTGCAGCAGCAGTTTGTTTTTGTGTGTGTGTGTGTGTGTGTGTGTGTGTGAGTGCGGGTGTGTGTTCCCGAGATTGTATTTTGACAAGCTGAGACGAGGGACATGCTTGAGAAGGTTTGCCTCAATGCCAAAAGAAAAACAGAAATTCAAAAGGCTTATGTCTTCATGTGTTTTTTTTTT
The DNA here is from genome assembly GCA_037176925.1 of Amniataba percoides. Classification (NCBI taxonomy): domain Eukaryota; kingdom Metazoa; phylum Chordata; class Actinopteri; order Centrarchiformes; family Terapontidae; genus Amniataba; species Amniataba percoides. The sequence goes on from JBAJHX010000036.1 coordinate 15,162,810, forward strand.
TTTTTTTTTAAAGCTGAGTCTTTATGTACGACGGCCATGTGTGCGTCCATGCTATTTCATCCACTTAAAAAAAAAACAAAAAAAACATAGGTCTGTGTGAAAATAACACGAGCCGCGTCATGATGTCCTACATAACCGCACTTCTGAAATGTCATTTCATGTGCTTTAAAATTGCATGAGCTCCAAGTGAGCACAAAATATGCGATAGGTGTTTGTGTCCTCGCAGACTCGCTGTAGTGCTCTCCGTGAGAGGACGTTAGTGTTCGCAGTCTGTTGATTCGTTGAGGGATGAGCGCCTCTTTGAGTGGGTGTGTAGTGGACCTTTTTTTTTTTTTTGTAGTTTGGTACTTGGTGTGCAAGTGTGCGTGCTCTGTGTCCCAGCCACCCCGCTAACACCAACAGAGGGCTCTCTCATAGTCGGCACGCGGTGGCCAAAGTCGCCCCTCAACGCTGGTTGCGAACACAAACCGACCAGTGAAAATCATCGAGGTGGGCGGTGGTGTTTGAGCACGGCGCTCTCTGTCACTGCTGTGTCTGCTCTTGGTTAGGTGGCCTGTGCAGTTCTCCAAGTACACCATCTGGGTAATGGTGGGCATCCAAGGTAGAGTTGTTGCCATTGATTTTAGTGCTTTTACAGTGCATTGCTCTAAGTTGAGGCCAGATGGTCGCTCCGTCTCATTCTGCAGCTTCTATTTGTTGGAGGGAATAAAAGACTGCTCCTCCTGTATTTGTCCTCTTACACGCTGTGCTTTTCTTTACTCTCCCTCCACCTGCCTTTCGTCATTTTTTTCCCTCTTCCTCCTGACATGTCTCGCAACCTCTCATCTCATCTAGGAGCCATTTCAGTTTGAGGATGCGGCGTTGTTATAATGAAGACCAAAGTGCCGGAGGATGCCTGGGTGATTTTTTTTTTTCTCTCAGAAGACAGCATGCGCCTGTAGACAATACGCAACATGCCAACATGGAAATAAGACGCATATTAAAGCGGCGCACTGATGATTTGAATGCACATGATCGTTGCTTTTTGTGTTTTGGTCTGTAACCAGTGCCCTATCAGCACAATTCATTCCCCTGCACACGCCGTGGTCTTCTCCATCGAATAGCGACTGTCCAATTTGGAAAATCTGATCACATCTGATCACATGAAAATGTGCTCGTGTAAAATGTGTCTTTTGTTCAAGCATACAGTAATGACAGGTCATTACACGTTGTCTCTTTCATCTGTGCATTGATGAAACTAATTCATCATTTGTTGTCTCCTTTCTCTCTCAGCGAGGTTATTCACTGCCTGACAGGGATTTATTGAATAATCAATTACTTTATCTACCTAATACTTAAAGCACTTAATCAGTGCCAGTTAATCAATCTCCCTCTTGATTTCATGTTGATTTCATTTCCTCAGCTCCCCGCTCTGCCCCTACAACACCTGGTCACATGCATTTTTCATTTAGCCTCCCCAACGTCCTCTGGGCAGCCACGACTGCCGACTTAATTACTGCGCGTGAAACAGCCCGAACGCTTTAAATGTAAGCTGACAAATGTGCAGCACTTGAAGCTGGATGCGGTGTGACCACTCATAAGCTTCAGTGGGATAAATCTGGTTTGTGGTCATCACTTTGGTGTGCAAACACAGAGCCACTTCAGAGGCTTGTCTTTATCCCCACACCAGCAGCAGCAGTGAGAGACTGAGAAGTTTTCATGTGATTAACTCTCCTCGCGAGCTACAGAGAGTGCACTCTCCACTCGCATGCTCCCCGAGATCCTCCTCGCCGGGGTTTGTGCAAATGTCTCATCTGAAATGACTCAGACATATTTCAGCAGACTGCAAAAAGCTGTAATGGTACTTTGCGATTCTACTTTTAACAGAGTCAAAACCCAGAGGGCTGCTTGTATTGAGAATTGCCCACAGGAGGGTGGCACGCTTGGCGAGAGAGGGAAAGAGGGGGACGTTTAAAACAAAAGTGTTTGGTGATGAAAAAGAACAACGAGGAGATGTTGCATCAAAAGTTGTATCAAATTAAGATGGCCATCAGTTGCTGAGTGGAAATGAATATTTCATTTTCATCTAAATTTAATCTCTCCCCAGACGGAGAGGAAGCAGGGAGAAGCCTGCCGGTCGGGGGTTTGGGGGGTGTGTGTGTGTGGGGGGGGGGAGTTGTCGTGGCACATATGAACAAAGGCTGACAGAGGTCGCAGAAGAATCGGATACAAGGGGAAGCTTCTTTTTATGTGTAATTTCATTATCTGTTGGTGAAAGCGGAGATTAAAGGGGGGAGGACACACAGCCGTAGTTTTTTTTTTTTTTTTGCACTAACACACTTCTCGTCATCCACTTGTATAAACATAAATGGACTAAATGAACTGCAAAACAAATGGCGAGGCCCTATTTTCTGCCTCTCACACTCATGAGAGCGCAAGGGCATCTGTATCTTAGCTACCCCACGCACGCACACACACACACGTACACACACACACACACACGCTATATAAAACCATACTCCATCCACAACATTTTCCGAAACATATGTCTGGTCTCACTGGGCCTCTTGTACACAATCCAATTCCATTCTCTCTGTCAGCACACTCGCAGCTCGTCATTAGCTTCAATCTCGCTGATGAGAAACGGCAGATGTTCGTTTTGTTGAGCAGAGGGCCCCGTCTCTGAACGTGCTGTCTTCTGTGCTCGCCTGTGATCCTGTTTAGACATTAAAAGGAACATTCCACTTCCACAAACAAATATGTGCTCCAGGCGAGCCACAGTCCTTTTCTGAAGCGCGCCATCGTTTTTTTTTTTAAGTCGAGTCAGTAAAGCCACTCAACGCGTATTAAAGGCGCCATGTGAGTCAAAGCCAGAGTGTATTAAATAAACCACGGGTTTGTGTCTCAGGCAAGGTGTAATAAGTGTGTAATGCGCTGCAATGTGTTCGATTGCAAACACTAACAAGACTTAACCGCGTCTAGGAAGTGCAGGTACTCAGCTCCTTGTTCAGTCACACATAATAATGATCATCCAATAATCCAAGCCACTTGGGGCTAATAGAGCAGATCTACCAACCAGTAAGATAATCCTGTGACACAGCAGGGCCCTATCCAGCCCCAGCTAGCTTAGCCTAGCCGCTGCTAACACACCAGATGGTGTTTTCATATCGTACTACAAAGTGGGTGCTCCGCAGCGAAAGGTCTGCTGCAAGCATATGCTTCTGATGCCTATTGAAGTAAATAAGGCGCTGAATTCCTTATGGCTATTCATACACATTTTTCTTTTAAAAGATGAATAAATCACTTTGATGTCAGTGGATTTTGTAGATATCGGGGTTTTTTTTTCAGATTTACAAAACAGATTGTTAAACATTAAAAAAAACTAAATGTTATTTATTTACTCTAAGTGGATAGATAAGTGAAGATAATTTTGGTTTAATTTACTCTGGTCATGAAATGGCCTTCTGCTTCCATCATAGTACAATGAAGGTGATTTTTTCTGTGAGGCTCACAACATTGGAAGCAGCAGACACAGTGCTCCTGAATTTTCCTGAAATTGACAGGTTTTAATGCTTCGGGCACTTCAGAATCATTTAAGGAGGCAGAGCTCGAAGTCAGAAAAGTGCTTCACAGGATCAGAATTAGAGATTGCAGCGCGACCAAAACAATGAGAAAATAACAAACTACAAAACAATAAGGACATGAAATCAATAGAGGAGGGAAAAAAGTGATTAAAATTGCAAATAGAAGGAGAGGGTGGAAGCTCAAATGGAATTCATAAAACAGAAGTTAATGAAGAGCTGAGAAGTAAACAACAAAAACAAGCAGGATTCACAAGTGCATCAACGCCTTGAGATTGTTTGGGGGTGGGGGGGTCCACAGTTTTTGGGCTGTTGGAGCTGAAGACTGACCGCACAGTTGTGATGATGGCTTGTTAATTAGCGTGGAATGTATCTTTCCAATCAAATGGCTGAGACAGAGGCCACGGAGGCATTTGCAGAATAAATTTAAACATCTTCACACACCTCAACGTGGAGACGTCCATCAGGAACAACAGCCTGATTAATTCTGCCCACAATCTGCCTGAGCCCCCCTGCGGGTTCCTGAGGGACTCGATGTCATTATAGCGCGACGTGTGCTTTTTTGGATTTGACAGTGTTTTAAAATTCATGGCATGTCAATGTTGGCTATTTCCCTGCGAATGTTTCTGTACCAAGGCAATGAATCAAATTTCATGCTCGAGCCATTTGTCTTTATTATGTGCCCTTGTCCTTTCCATTTGACTCTCCCGTCCCAGCCTTCCTCGGGGCTGCGCTGGAAAAGTCGAATAACATCAAAACAGTTTGAGAAGAAAGCTTGATCGCGGGGCATTTCGCTCTCAGGGTCACGCTCGCAATATAACGTCGTTAATTAGAATGATCTTGTTGGAGGTAATTTGGTGATTATTTTTTACATTTCAGCACGGGGAGCAATTTGTCTTCACTTCTCCCAGACACACTGCACTGTATACGTTGGCAAAGCGCACACACCATAGGCGCACCGAGCGCTGCAGCAGCAGAGACGGAGGGAGGGAGGAAGAGCGAGGGTGGTTCCATAGATGAGGCTAGGGGACTCTTATTTAGCTTGTTAATTAGCTTGAACCTTTTGATCCCAATTTTAAAACCCGCCACGTTGCAATGCTGGTGCCTTTTGTGTGTTGCCCCAAGCCAGATAAAACTAAGCTCTATTCCGGTGCCTTTCAAAGACCACGGCATTCACCGGAGCAGTATTAGCTTTGCTTTCCCTCCCCGCGTTAGCGTCGTCCTTATCTGTTCCCAGACGCTCTGTGTAAACTTGGTCACCTCTGAGACTCCAGCCACATACTGTTACGCACAGGCATTACAATAACAAGACCTTTTCTTCTCGCCGCTTTAAAGCAATCAGGAATTGACAGTGGAGGTATCAGGCGCAATGCACAGGTTTAAATCCTATTTAACTTGGGCTAAGGACAATGAATGGAGGGTGACACCATTTCATTCTGCCCTTTTAATCAAGCTCTCATTGTTATAAATGTCAGGTCTTGGTTGTGTGATTCCCTCAAATTGCTGTTCCATGACTGTAGGGAGATGTGCGAGTGTGTGTGTGTGAGAGTGTGTGTTTAGGAGAGAGAGGGAGAAAGAAAGGGAAAGAGAAAGAGGAGGAGAGGAAGTGTGAGTCTGTGCATGACAAGGGGATGTATAAGGGGAGCTGGCATAGAATCCCTGGAGCGTAGGGGTAGAGCAGGAGTTACTAATCAACTGTGAGAGAGTAGGCTAGAGAAGACTCACCCTCTATTTTTCCCCCAGAGAGAAAGAGAAGGAACAGATAAGACAAACCACTTCAGGCCAAAACCACTACAAATGAATGGCTATCACCAAAAATATCAAGGGTGGAGTGGTGGAGGAGGGAGGTGGGGGGGGTTTTGGGGGATGGATGCAGTGATCCTTTCCTCCACATTCTGCCTCGCTCACGCTTTTTGTTTTTTTTTTCTTTTTCTTTTTTCTTTTCATCACCGCAGTAACAAATGCAAGGACGACCGCGGGAAGCGCATAAGACTCGGGGGTTACCTCGCAAGCCCCTGCGCTCATCCCTCCGCTGATGGATAGCCAGGAGGTCGAAAGCCAATGTCAATTTAGTTAACACAGCCGATACCCAGAAGATTTCACTCAGCACTTGCGCCGCTTGCAAGCGAGACAATCTGGGATGGTCCCTCCTGTCTCTGCAAATGTTTTACCGGCTGCCGATCCACTGTCCAGGTCGCCCCCGGAGAGCGGTGTGGTTAACCGCAAAATGTTCCCCCGTGACTCATCTGAGGACGGCTTGTCTGCATGTGACCGGCTTCAGATATATGGAACGAGACAGAGATTATCACTGACAGGGAAGGCAAAAGAGGAGGGGAGGTTGTGGGCGGCTTTGAGGCTGGCAGTACATTTTAGTAAAGCTATTAGTGACGCTTGTATGAATTAGGGGCCTTTAATGTAAAGCCAGAAAAGGTTGTAACTTACTTTTCCAGCATTCCTCCCCCCAACACCCCCCCCCCCCCCATTCAGATGACGTTTGAGAGCCGGATGATGGCTGTCATAGTCACGCAGTTAGTGAAGTAGAATGTGATTGGTGGAGATTATACCGTGTGATTAGTCCATCGTCTAAACAGCGGGTTATTGTGTTTTTTTGTTTTTTTTTTTAAGGGGGCTTTGTGGTCAAATCAATTCTCTATCACAGAGAGTTAATGAAAAATTAGGTTCCTGATTGTTTTGTTCCTAAGTCATGTTTTCCAGTCTCAAGTGCTTATGTTTCTTCACTTTCAGCCTCAAGTGTTTCCGTCTTTCACTGATCTGTTTTGTGTGTTGTTTTTTTTTACACTGCCACTGCACTCAATTAAAATGCTCTTACATTGTCTTAAATACTCATTATTTGTTCTGAATTTGGGAATTTATGATAGTTCATAAGTAACCATTGTAAATGTCTTGTAACTGTAAATTAGGGTACATCTTGTTACTGACATTATTTATACAATTTATCATAGAGCTAAATATCTGGGATTTGTGGGGGCTTTTTAACTTATTTGTACCTACATTATGTTTTCCAGAGATTTAGAAATAAAATATGCCACTATCCTTTTTTCCTTTCCCTCCTTTTGTGTAGCATTTACTGTTAGTTTATCAGAATTCGCAGGCCAAAACTTAAGATGCAACAAATCCAGAGAGAAAAAGAAAACACAACTTCACATAATCCCCCCTTTGTTAACCCCTCAACCCAAGAATTGTGTTTTTTACTCGGCCAGCGAAATAAAAGAAAATTCATTCCGTGAAAGCTGGCTAATTTCTGAATAAAACCGGGCAAAGTACGAGCTATGCTCCTAATTGCTTTTCACCGAGAGTGAAAATAATACCATCAAATTTGCCGGCGTCAGAATAATCTGCAATCAGCAAGTATTATCTGGTTTGATGAAAAGGATCGATTGAAGTAATGCTGCAGTAATCGTATGCAAATTTAATGAGACATCTGCAGTGTATTAGGCTGATTATTTTTATTGGTAAAGCAAACAAATGCATGTCCTTTTTACATGCCATACAGTCAGAAATCCCGTTATACATTAATATTAAATGTCACCGGGGGTTTTTAAAATCACATTTAAAATATCTATGTAGAGTATTTTTAACATGCAGAAAATGTGATGCCTTTTATCAGTAAACATCAGGGGGTGTGGATATTTAAAAAAAAAACAAACAAACTGTGCCTTATCTCTTGCTCTAAATGCTAAATGCAATTTTAGGCGAAACACAAATGTAAAACAGTGTTCTGCAGGTCAAACCAAGGAAAATAAAAAGAGCTCCTCACTGTAATTACATGTCTAGACTTACAAATCTATTAAGAAATTTTAGAAAGCAACTGTGTCAATATTCTAAATGTCTTGAAAGGTCAATTATAAATGTCACAAATTGTGCAGGGCAAGGTTTCGAATGCTAGTAAATAAAGACATCCATAACTATCACGGAGGCTTTATATATCTGACTTACATTTCTGCTGTAAGTACATGATGCAGATTAAATTCTTATCCCACTGAGAGATCCCACAATTTTTCTCCTCTTTTGGCTTCATTTAAACAACCAAATTGCTGTTCGCTCTTTTGCTCTACTGGCCTTTTTCAGCGTATTTTCCATTTACACCAAGGAGCTTTTGTTAGCTTGATTGGTACTTGGAGAAATTTATAACCATCAGAACATTGACCACATTTAAAATAATTGGCATCACGCTGGCATCACAGAATTAATGCTTAGTTAATGTCCTGCTCAGCCTCCCTCTGCACTGTTCACATATGGATCGCCTGTCTGCCAGAGGGGTAATTACTTCAAATGTGGTTAGGACGAATCCCTCTCTATGGAAAGCCCAGGCTACAATACACAGCACAAAGAAAGAGCACTTTGGTAATGAAGCAATTTAAAATAGGGCTGAAGTGATTAGTCAATGAATCGATCAGTCGGTCAATAATTTAAATGAAAATACCAAACAGTTGATTGCTACATTGTATTTCACATTAGCACCATAAATTTAATACTTTGTTGGCTGTTGGTTGCTGTATATAAAACAAGTGACATTTTACATTTATTTTTAGCATTATATACTGTATATTAAACAACCGATTTGTATACAAAAGTGCAATAATCAGTAAATCTGTTTACAGAAAATGAATTGGAGTTGATGAATCTGAAAATGCAAAATATTTCATCGTTCCAGCATCTCAGTTATACAGATTTATTGTTTTTCTTTGTCTTATGTGATAGTAAATTGATCATTTGTGTTTTTTTGGCATAAAACATTATTTAAATATATCAGCCTGAGGTTTAGGAAATTTTAATGGCCATTTTCACTATTTTCTGACACACTTAATTAATTGAAAAACTAATCGTCATGCCCAGCTCAAAAGAAAAAAAAGCTTTATTAGTGATAAAACTAATTCTTTACTTGTTGCCCAATCTCAAATTAAAGTAGTGAGTTTGATAGGGAGTTAGACGCTCCCTTGTACCCAGCGTGGTAGAAAATAAGAGATGTAACCACACAAGAAGCAGACATAACTTTAAAAAGGGAGGAAGATTTATCTTTTTCCCTCTGGGCCTTTAAGAGACCAATGGACAATCAGCATGGGCCTGTGAGCTGGATTTCCAGTCTGTAATGATGGCTGGCCTGAGCCCAGACACATCAGAGACCTCACGTTCTTTGTCAATATTCTGCCTAAGCACTGGAGGATGGTACAAGATGACAAGATGGGCCTGGTGAGTGTGTGTGCTTTGAGTGGAGCCTATTAGTGTGGGGAACCTCTCCAGCCACTGTCAAACTTAAAACAGAGGACAGGAGGAGGTATTACCTCCAATTACGTGCCGTGGTGCATCTGTGAAGTCTCAGCACTATCAAGTTGCTGGGCTGTCAGACATTTGTCTGTTTTTTAATTCATTTTTGCCTCACATTATGGGTATCATGGTGAAGTAAAAGGAGCCCCGTCTTCCCTGTGTCTTGTCTCCGTCTTGTATTACCCATCTCCCCATCCTTGAACAAGGAAAGGACCATTTATTTGAAGCCCTGCTCTTTAAAGAGGCTAAAAGATAAGCTTTTGTTTGGGTTTCACTCACTTGCTCTTCTGCTTTTCTGAACAGACAGATGATGTAAGTCTGCTAACATATGCTTATTGTGTTAATCCCTCGCCAGGGTAAAATGAGAACTCCCTTCTCTCCCCTTTCTTGACCCATTCCCCTTCTGTCTCTGCAACGCACTGCATTACAAGACTTGCATTTCAATTTGCAAGCCCAATCATAGGAACCTTATGAGCTGGTGGTTGGAAAGCAATTGAGCCTTATTCAATCCGCTCACTTCCCCAATCCATTTATGATTATTTAAAGATATAAAATGGCTTCAATAAACCCCTTGCAGGTCAAAAAGTTTTTCTTTCCTTTTGTCTCTTTTTTTTTCTTCCCACACTTCATTTGATTGCACCCACCAGCCACCTTTGCCTCCATCCAGTGCTTCCCTGGTCATCTGTGCACCTTGATTTGAGAGTCGAAGGTGGGGGTGGGGGTGGGGGGTGGGAATAACAGCACATGGAAATGGGCTGGTGATTGCCTTCCTCCCAGCGTGGTGATGGAGGGCTTGAGTGATCGTGCCCCTCAAGCCCCTCCTTGGTGGTTGATTAGCTGTGGAGCCCTGGAGCTCCGGAGTGACACACTGGCTCATCAGACCTCGCTCAGCCTGTCAGGGACCCCCTTGATTGCACGGTGCTTCATAATTGTCCCCCATTCCGCTCCACTGTCCGGTGTGCCGCCGTCTCATCATTTGTGTTTGAGAATGCAGCGCACAACGCTTGACTTTTCCTGTTGCTTTTCCGAATGTACACATTTGAAATGCCTCCATATGAAAGGGATCTGTCATAGCAATTTCATCCATCCTGGAGATTAGAATTACTAACAGGCGACGACGCAGTAATGCTCTTTGAGACATTCAATGCATAGTATTCATCGTACAGCTGTAGCATTTTTATTTTCATGCCAACTCTCTGAGTCCCTAAGATGATCTCTCACAGTGTGCAATGAATGGAAAATAAAAAGTCCATCACAGATGCTGGTCAATGGAAAGAAGCGTTGTAATAATGCATATTGAATTGTGGGGATGCAAGGTTGAACTGAATTGGCAGCTGCAGAAATGTGGGGTAACATTTATGTCAAGGAGCGCTCCTTCTTTCTCCCTCTCCGTCTGCCAGCACCAGCAGCAGCAAATAGGCCTGGCGTAATGTCTTTTTTAGTAAGGCAATTGGAAAAGAATTGCGATGGTGGCATTTATAATCATTGAGTTGGTAGACATGATTGAAAGTTAAAGCAGTCAGAACAGAGAACTCGCGGGCTCTGGCCTAACTTATTGATTCATATAGCTGATGTGGGTGAATGACCTGAGGTGGGGAACTCATCAAATCATAAACTGTATTAATTATTTTTTATGTCCTGGCACCAGCCTCTGGTGACACTTGAATTTCTTGAAGTTGAGGCTTGCGCTGACATTAGATCGACGCCGGCCTTCAGAGAGGTGTTTCCATGAGGGTGGTCATTTATTCAGACCTACAGAGTGGGGAGTAGAGATGTGATGGTGTGTTCTGCTGAGCTAACTAACCGCTGTCTGTAGAGGTTTACCGTACTGAGTAGAATAGTTACCATATTATGATGCTTCCCTCTGCAGTAGAGAGAGAGATTCTGGGGAATTTCTGAAACCTTCTTGCGGTGAATGGTGTTGTTTGCTGTCGACCGTGTCAGCCTCTCAATGATGCGGACTATCTATACCATGTTTTAGTGTCTACTGTCTGAGCATCACATAAACCAGACAAAAGCCCTGTTTCAGGCACTCTGAGCAGGCTTTTCAGTGGGTCTCTCTTTTTGCCAGTGGTGAAAGGCCCAGCAGATCTGCCACATCTACAGATAACTGCGAGGCCCTTCCACTCAGCAGAGAGTTGAGTTGACCTCCAGTTACTCAGCTCAACAGCTGCTTTTCTCTCAGAGAAAACACGTGAACTGACATCTCCCTACTGTGTCGGCTCCTAGAAGCATTTCCGCGTGTCCAAGGCCCACACAGCACCTACGGGGTAAAGCTTCAAAATGTAAAAGACGAGCCGCATGAATTGTACAATGACTTGCCCAGTGTTCGTGATGTGTGCAATTGCATTTAACTGCATGCCAGCTTTTATCTTGTTTTCTTCCAAAGAAGTGGTGACTGCCGCCACAGGCTCATCCATGTCCAAACTTTTTACTCACCAAATAGGCTTTTTCCTGTTGTCAAGCGACAGAATCACTCAGTAGTGTTTTGTTGGTGTGTTTTTCTTCTGTTACTTCGTTGGGAGATAAGAATAACAGTGTTTTTAAATACAAAGACATGGTCTTCAGTCGCTCACTTTCACACTGGCATTTTCTTGCTCCTCTGACTTTGTGTAATCTTCCATCTACCTTGACACATTTGTTTTATCCACAGTTACAGTTTCTGGGATTTCACCTGTGACATGTTTATGAGACTTTGAGCATAAAACATCACTTTTTCCTTTGTGTTTCTTTGACAGAGATTATAGTGTCACAGCTCTCAAATGAAATAGGACTCAGTGACAGCCTTGTACAGGGTGATAGACTTTACCGTAGAGCAGGAGGACTTGTATTGAAAAGTAAATCCACCATCATATTCAGCACAGGAATTTACATAAGAGGTAGAGGCCTGTAGCAGATGAGTGGCTTGTCGTAACATTGCACATTTGTTCAGTCACGAAATGAGTCAAGGTGTTTCGCGGTGCGTCAAAAGGGGAGCCTCAGAGAAAACATTGGTTTTGTCAAGGGCCCCTAAAGAGTGCTGTAACCAGGGTAAAAATGACATATTAGTTTATATCAGATCTCCTTGGGTGTCTGTGTTTATGTCTTTCAGAGTGTGGTTAGTGAAAGGAAATGAAGATACACCAAGTGACAGTACCTTTTTGTTTTGCACAGAATGGCTGTGGAGCTGGAATATTTCCATTTTTCCTTGTATTAGTTAAATAATTTAGGTCACTGCAATGCTGAATACGGATCAGTTTACCAGCTTTTTCTTTGATTTTGTTGGCCTTTTCATACCTACTTCTTTGCGTGATACATCTTAACACAGTTAGTGTGCGCTGTTTAATTGGCAGGGAAAGCATCAGAGCACACCTTGGAGATATCAGGGATCCTGATTGTTCTGAAAGTCTTTTGGTAACTGACAGATTTTTACTCCTGCTGCTCAAATTCAGTATTGCTTATATAGCCTCCATTTTGGATTATTCTCAGGCTACCTCTGATCACTTCGACACAGGTACATGTCAAGGTATTTTGAGAGGTTCAGAGGTGAAGTGCAGTGTTTACAGCTGCTGATAAATCCAATTCTGTTTGAAGAGTCAGGCAAATTGATGGTAAACATTTACCTTAAGTGCCCCACATTGTCAAGTGTTGACCAAAGGGAGTGAAAGGGAAACTTGCAGACCCGCAAATACAAATAAGACAAGGAATGCCTTTTGGACTTTATCAGGCACTGGGACAGAAGACAAATGTTCACAGATCCTTATTAACATCCTTTCTGGTCTGCCTGTTTCGATTCCACTTGCAGATTTCTAGTAGAGTACTGCTGTTCTTGACCATGAAGCAAGCATTGCTGCAAGCTTGGCAGTAACTACCATTGGATGTGGGTATGGTCATTCATGGTCAAATGGGGATTAAGGTTAAAGCTCCATTGATGCTGCTTCCCACTGCAGAAGTTTATATAAAATGGGATGGGGCATCGTAGCTGATATGATTTCTTGCTCCATTTTGTCCAGATAGGTCTATTTCCTCAAAGGTGAAGCCTATCGTGATCGTTACTGCGCAAATTTACTTTGCCAGCACGACTGCACTCACGAATTGAAATGAATAGCTGGTGGTGTTTCTATGCTTTAAGAACAGTTGCTTACCTCGGTAAGTTGCAGCTGCATGTTTTGTGTGCCGTGCCACATGTCAAATGTATTGCAAACGTTACGGTGGGTGTTGCTGTTACATCACTCCCTCTATGTGCATGTATTTATTACAAACTGAAGAGAGAGCAGTCACTTACATTGATAAGCTGTAACAGGAAGTATTGTGTTTGCATTAACACATGCTCAGTGTCATCAGGCCTCATAACAGCTCTGAGCAGAACAGATGCAAAACATTAAGCCTGCTTCCTGTAGAAATGTTGCCTGACTGTTGATGGGTATTTGTTGGCATTTGGACACAGTACAGTACGATGGGGGGAATCACAAAACATCTTGTTATTTGTGTCAAATGGTCTCCTCAAAATAAATGTGTTTTTTTTCTTGTGCTCTCAACATTCTATGTAACACCTTGCAAAGCTGCACACCTTCCTGGTAATGTGTCACTGCTGGAGACAGATACACTCACCTCGGTTCAAAGCGAGGCATGTCATTTTTTTGACAAGCTGTAGCTGGGTGCCTGTGAGCATGCTTGTGCCTGGGAAGACATGTAATTCCGTATTTTCTCTCAGAAAAATCAGCATTGTGACAGAGAGTGTGTCAGCGCTGTGTGCTCAAATCACTTAACTGGAGCATCTAGATGTGGCTGAAAATCAAAGCCTAAATAATGATGCGCTGACGCAGTGTTTTAGACAGAAACAGCTGTTTATGCGCACTAATACTGAAGCAGATAAGAAGCAGTGTGGGCAGGGGGGGGTTGCAATGAATTGATAAATGCTTAACAATACAATGCCATTAAAGGTTTAGTCTCTTCACTGGTGCTGTAGTTGAGTTTAAGGGTTGCGTGTGGTGAACGTTTCTGGACAGCAGTCTTGTCCTCCTTCTCTGTCTTTTGATATTACAGTGCTACATTTATGTCAATAGTGGCAAAACCAAGAGACATTCAATAAGTGTCCCTTTTATTTCACAGACATACCGATTTCATTTATGATCAAATCAGGTGATTTGATGTGCAGGTGCAGTTAGCAACCGATGGAACGGTTCCAGCTGTGGTAATATTTTCTCAAAATGATAGCTAACTTTGATATATCAACCTACCACTCGCTACAGTTTTTTTATTATTCTTTTTTTAATTTTATTATCGTTTCACGCTTGTCTTCTCCCCCATGGTTTATGGCTTTAATGCACTTAACATTGGAGTTACTGCCCCCTGAAGTCAGCAGGGATGTGAATTGTGCCACCACCACATTCATGCCAGTAGATTTGCGACATGCTCGCAAAAATTAAACATCGCTCCATGTCACCATTAGTGGTCAAAACCTCCACAGGCTACCTTTAATCAGTTCTCCCAGAAACTTTATTCTATCTGAGCACATCTGTATTTAATAGCAAGGCTTTTTTTTTTTGCGAGTGATCCCAGAACTCCACATCAGTGACCTCTCGGTTGCAAACGCATTTGGCTGACCTCGTTTGCGGGCGTTAAGCCGCGTGAATGTTGAACGGCAAAGCAGTGCCTGGTGGAGATTGTGTGCATTATGGCCTTTCCTCTCCCAATGCAAAAGGTCAATGTTGATGCACACGCAGTATTTTCTTACCAAGTGTTTCCCAGACAGTATTTTAATTTGCTAAAGCCCTCTGGAGCTGAAGGGAATGTGGGGAATCAATAGGCATTCCTGCTGGCATGTGGGCATTGTGATTAACTTGTCCAGAGGCCTGAGATACCACACACTGAATATCTGTGCTCGATTTAGGTCAGGAGAATATGGAAGCCATTTGTTTTCGGCGCTGGTTCAGGAGCTGAGAGTCAGCACTGTGGCTTCTGGTTATTAACTTGTTGTGATTCAACATCTTTTTTTAAAACTGCTTTCTGTCCCTTGCAGCCTCTCTCACCTTAAGGACCAGTCTGCAGGACTTAGGGGGAGATCTAATACTCATAATTATGTTTTCATTAGTGTCATCACCTGAAACTAAGAATCCTTTGTCATTCTGCGCATATCCGGCAGAGTGTAAACATTATCACTTTGACCATATTTATTATTGAAGTTTAATTACGCTCACAGTTTCAGCCCTTGCGTCTCCACCTAACCCCCAAATTTTTTCAGAAATGACCTTCAATTAAATTGCTGCCAGAGCGATGTCAGCGTGTCTCCAAATGTAATCAGTGCAAAGTTTGTTCAAATTTAAGAGGAAAATGATACCGCTCTTCACTCTAGTCTCTCCTTAATTAACAAAAGGGTATGCATTACATTCCCTCTCATATCACCTCATGGTTGTCATGCTCTTTGACAGTGTTTAATTGAAAAAGGGTGTCTGTAAATTTCTTACCAAGTTCACGATCAGCACTGATCATAGAGTGTGTTGATGTGAAGTGAAACTTGCTGCAAAAATGACACTTTAAACAGACTTTACACACAGTATGACCATGACTATTACCCATCTCTCTCCGCTCCATTCATCTTGCTCTCTCTTCTTTTTTACACACACACACACACACACACACACACACACAGACTCTCACCCAGATAAGACGTTTGTGTTTTCCAGGCTATATTCTCACATCAGGCAGGAATGAATATGAGACAAGTCATCCATTATAAGAGTTTGATTGGTTGTGTACTGACAAATATCACAGCCCCGTTTAATACCATCCACACACACACACACACACACACAC
>JBAJHX010000036.1:15178550-15216771 GCA_037176925.1 Amniataba percoides
CACACACACACACACACATGCACAAACACATACACCTCAGTGCTGCCCGGCACAGCCTCTTTCATAATTTTCTTGTCAAGCATAGCAGACAGCCTAATGTGAGGGGGCAAGCACAGAGTAAACAGTGGACAGATTTTAGATGTATCACTGTAATGGAGTAATTACCCGTCAGTTGGGGACTGCACGGGGCTGCTTCCCAACACTCTGGTTCAACAGAATCAAAAGGAATCTTCAAATAAGGTGTTAAATTTTAATCACTGGCATCCTTTGGCAGCTTAGTTTGTGAAAGCATGAGTCAGTTTTTAGCTTTGATTTCCCATCAATCCCCAAAGCATAAAGTGGCACAAAGTTTTGAACGGACAGACTGATGGAACATTTATTTTTCTGGATCACTTGATAACACAAAGGTAAAAATGGAATTATTATTGTTATCTAATTATTATAGCATTCGAAGTTTCGACAAGTAGACTGTAAAGCCCAAGCAGCATCTCATCTTGAGAGCAGCTTCGTCTGTGAACGATGGCCTAAACAAATGCATGAATGAATGAGAAGCACTGCTTTATGATCATTCTGAGTCTCTGAATGTTTTTTCCTTTAATGTGTGATCGTGTGTGTATGTTATTTTAGGTATTCAACATTTTAGATAATCAGAATGGCATTAATCTCTGGTTATTTCATCTGCTGGCAATTTCGTAATTGGTTTTCCAGAGATCGAACATCACTGTTTATTCTGTTACTGTAAAAGAAATCTCGTACAGGCTAAATTGAGATGGAGGATTTTATCTTGGTACGTATTTCACAGGCCCCCCACTGGCCAAGAATCCAGTGCCTGTATGGAAAAGTAGTTGTCAGAATTTTTGTTGGAACCGATCAGTATGATGGAAAATGATTGCAACATGGGATCCAAGATGAAAACGATGGAGTTAATAACCATGTGGTGGATTTTCATCTCACTTTTTCTTTTCATTGGGAGGTGCGCCCTGGGAAGCATGGAATCACTCAGTTGTTCACAGTTTGTGGCTGCCGCTGTACAGAAAGAGAAAATTATTAGATTTAATAGTATGAAGGGGAGAGAAAAGCAATGAATAAATAAGAGGTTATACAGTGGTGCAATTCAAATTAGCCTTGGATTCAATTTATCGATGGAATGGTAATAGTGAGGCCATAGAGAGGAGGTAGAAAATGTTATGTGATTTCCCACACTGCCTTGCATCACACCATGCTAATTTGTGTTTCATGCTCGGCAGCTGCAAGCCAAACTGCAATTTCGCTGAACTCTGAAGTAAAATTTTTGTGTTTTAATTTTTAATTAATTCATTTGGTTGTATCTGGTTACTCTGAAAGCATCAACCCCAAAACGCAGCTTTTGGCAGTAATGGCGAGAGCCGAACAGCCGTTTCTAGTCTATCACATGAAGCACTTGCGGCCCGAGTGGCAGCTCGCGTTTTATTTTCATGATGTCTGCGTAGCCTTGTGGCTCTCTTCAAAGATCACAAAAAAAAGTGTGTGAATAAGAAAAGCACAGTGTAAATGGCCCTCCTAATGACTCTCAGCAGGACTACTCCTTGTATCTTTTATGAGCCAGGAAGAAAGGCGCGCATCATTATACAGTGCCCATCTGAAATCCACCAGCAGCATGATGCTCAACAAAAAGAATCCCCTCCTGGCAAATCGGGCGTAATGGGACACATTAGCGTATCGTTAGCCTGTTAGCGTGCCTGGAGGTCAGACGCTGGCTGCCAAATTCTTGCTGCTGCGGGAAAAAAAAAAAAAAGAAGAGATGGCTCGAGATGTCTGCTCATTCATTTGTGAGCAGATAAAACAGCAGCACAGACTTTACGAGATTTTTGAATATTTCTGTAGGATTTAGCAGTGATTAATAAATACATCCACATTTCATTGTGTCAAGAACAGACAATCAACCAACTCGGCAAACACTATTCAGAGACGTCTGTCAGACTCATTGCTGTTTCCTCAGTGCTGCAGCTTAGCTCCTCATGCTTAAATGTAGGCAAATGTTAAGAAAGTCTCTTGAATGCATTAGAAGCAAATGTCAGACTTAGATTCTTACTTAAAATACACAAATACACAGAATACTCCTTTAATATTAAATAAAGTCTTTGGAAATAATGTTATGTGATGAAACGGGTAACTGGAACAAAATTTCTGTTTTTAAGGAGGATTTTTTTTCCCTCTGCGTCTATTCCTGGACTCTCTGGTGGGCACATGCTACCAGTGTGCTTTGTTTGAAATGTCACACGGCAAGCAAAGCAAAATGTGAGTCTATTATAGAACATGAGAGGCTGCTGAAGATGCCCATCGCATCAGTCAAAGCAAATCATTCATATTGAGGGTTGCTAATGGAGAGTTCAGCATACATCCTGAAGGGAAGTGTTTTGTAAGACTGTCAGTAATTTGTGAATGAGCGCAAAGGAGTTGCATCGCTGCTGCAGATTAAAGGACAGCTAGGCTGAGGATTGATAGGAAGAGTGATGGGAACCACAGCAACAGATGATGTAGATGACGGAGGGGGGGGAATAGATGGCCGCGGTCAGGGAGAGGTTAATAAGGAGAAAAAGTAACGATGGCTCTGACAGCAGCAGTCACCCAGCGTCATCTGTCACTCACACTCTGGCGCTCTGTTGATGGGGCCCAACACCAAAATATCATCTAATTTGACTCACCTTCAAAATGATACGCGCCATCAGAGGCATCAGACGCCGCATTGTGGCAAAACGATTTTTGAATAGTAAAACAAATGACCTGCTCGGTCCTGCAGCACTCTCATTCAGCACAGGGACGGGAGACGCTTTGATTTCCAGGGAACGATAAGCAACGTTTCAGTGCATCGCCGTGCAATCTAGTCGGGGGGTGAAAGGTGGGAGAGTGAGGGAATTGTAAGGCTAACAAGTGCAGGGGCTAGTCAGCAAATAATGGGAAAGTCATCTGTGAGAGATGACTATCAATTAAAGGCACTTAAGGCACTAATGATCAGCAAAGGGCTCCTAATGAGGATATGTGAAGGTGGGATCACATCTCTGGGAGTCAAGTGCAGCGTTAAGATTCCAGCAGTATGCTAAAAGCCATGAATGCACACAGGCCCACTCATCACACTATCAAGGTCATTAGACGCTGTAATCAACTTAGCTAGCACTATTTCAGGGAGAAACAAAGTTGCCTCACTTTAAAGCAGCGATGGGGAAACCATGTGCCGTGGTACAGCAGGTGATTACACTAATTAGTTCCTTCTGTCAGCTAGAAGGCATGCTAATCAGTGAAATCGGCCTGTGTGGTGTTTGGGTGGAATGAAAACCTGCACACTCTCGGCCATTCCCTGTCACACGGTTGCTTATCCCTGCCTCGCAATAAAGATCAGAGACAATGAACTGATCCCGGCCACCGCTCTTCCCCTCAGTATCTACTGATTAAAAATGGAGTTTATTTACCTTCACAGCCGCAGGAGAAAAATATTGGCAAACAAGAAAACACTTACAGTATTCCGACAGTATGAAATCTGTTTTAAAAAGACACATGTTGCTAAATAAAAAGCATGTTTCAAATGCACTATTGCATCATGATTAGGCTAGATATGTTAGATATGGACAGTCATAATGATATATGTCAATATGTTGTTGTATGTGAGATTCATTCATTCAATGGTTAAATTCATACCTTGCCTCCTGTCTCTCATGTAAATTGTCATGTTGAATAACACACCGTGCTTCTTTTGTGAAAAAAAATCTATACTGGTTTTGTTATGGGAATAATACTACTGAGAACTTTTCCTCTGACTGAAATACGCTCCCCACCAACATCAGGCAGACCAGAAGTAGATTTTCTTTTAAAAAGTCATTAAAAGAAAAATGGATAGATATTACATTACGTCTTGGGTCCTTTTTATTTTCTTTTTGTTGTTGTGACAACATAGCTTTTGTCTCCATTGTAGATTAGTATTGATATTTCTTTCATATGAATAGTCCTTTCACTATTTTTTTCTTTATATTTGGCTTCTTTTGCCTTTTCTTGCTTTATTGATACTGTGTGATTTTAAATTGTTGCGTGTTTTTATTATTGTTTTCTTTGTGTGGACCACAGGAAGACTAATAGCCACTTTGTGGGAGCTAATGGGAATCCAAGAATGAATAACAGTAAAAGATGTACACATGAACACATTTATTTCAGTAAGAAACCTGGCTTCGCAGGAATGGTCG
The DNA here is from genome assembly GCA_037176925.1 of Amniataba percoides. Lineage (NCBI taxonomy): Eukaryota > Metazoa > Chordata > Actinopteri > Centrarchiformes > Terapontidae > Amniataba > Amniataba percoides. Next base: position 15,182,762 of record JBAJHX010000036.1, read on the forward strand.
GGTGTGAAGGACACCAGTAAATGAGCGCTGTAGGCACAGCATGGACTGAGCCCCGCTCTGTCTTGGCTTTAGGAAGCGAACATTGTCTGGGCAGGAAAGAGCATGATACCCCTGACACCGCACACTCTCTCGGCACCCCCGGGTATTTGATTATCTCGGTAGCAACCTGCTCACCGATGACCCCCATTACCTACCTGGCACACAGGTCAGGCACATATTGCGTCAAATAAAATGTACTTCCTGACAATCTCACACACAAGGCCGCAGAAAACGTGGAGGGGCTGGAGGAGGGTCCTCGACAACAATGGAACCATCTGTGCATGCACTGGTCGATTCAATCACGAGCTGCACAGCTACATGCTGTATTACCCCCCCATCCCCAGATCTCTATGTGGAGAATAATGATATTTCTGAAATATTTATTTGTACTTAGGGGCATTGGAAGTGGTTGACATCCTGAATTGCAAATGTAATTTCCCCACCACTTTGCTCTGCTCTCCATGCTTTCATATGGTTAGTTCACCATTAAATTCAGCAAGAAAATGCTCTGAAAACATACACAGATTTCTAATACTACCCTTCTTATTTTTACAGCCATGCAAAGGGTTATCACCAAGATACGTTCTAAGAGGGACATTTTACATTTCGATTATCTGCAACATATCATTGACATTTCTGGGCAGCCGTATATGTTGAAACAGTATATCCACAATAAGCTGGTACTAGCCTGTATGCACTTATTATAAAGATTTTCAAGCGGACAAAACATGACAAAACATCTCTGAAGGTTAATATTTCGTGCTTTGTTTCCAGTGGAGTCACCAATAACCACAACAGAGTTTTGCCAAATTGACCAGAAGAGGACAGACATCTTAACGGAGACTGCACACATGACTCATCGGGTTCATTGAGGTGCTGCATCATCCCCATGTCTGAAGTTTGGGACACACTAGATACTTCTAGCACAACAACAATGCTGGCTTGTGTTTGGCCAGACCTGTGAGGGCTCTGTCTGTTATCAAGAGCTTATTTTGCCCAAGTGAGAAAACACCCTCCTCCGTTACTTTTTCCGATCTATCCACAGGTGTGAGGCGTTGCCATGTGCAACAGAACTAGGCCATCGAGTGCAAACGGCTCTAATGTGGCTCCCTCTGTCGGTCCTAGAGGTATAGAATGCAAATTCCTCATAAACTTAGATACTGGCATCATTTCAAGCAGTTCATTTTCAAGACCAGTACTTGTGTTAATGAGAGCGAGCCCCCCTGAGAAAAATAGAAAGTGTGATTTTTTTGGATGCCAAAAACTGTAATTCCTCAACTATGAATATGATTTTAATAGTGGTATTTTTCACCCCGTTTCCCTTGGCAAAGTAGAAGCGTGACTGAGTGTGTCATTTGGCCACGTGGGTGTTTTGCAGTAGAGTGCAAGCTTTCACATATCTTGCAGGTTATTTTTTCATTCACTCAACTGTGTTAAGGAAATGGTGAAAACACTTGCTATACATCACTTAATATGCTTCTCTCCTAATGAAAATATTTTGACAATGGCCCTCCACGGTTCATAACGGATGATGTTTTCTCCCGAACTGTAAAATGAAGTCGTTCTCGTCTGCCTGTCATCGTAATAGTAAATAAGACTTTTCTGCTCAGCTCAGTTTGTTTTGCCTCCGTGTTACACCCCCAATTCATCATTCGTCAAAGCATTAAACCACACTGTATATCACACTATTCCATGCCTCATGACATAGTCATGCCCAATTAAGCAGCTTTAGGTATTAAATGCTCTGACTGATGATGTGGCAAGAGTCAAACCAGCAGAGAAAATAGTGCCTGGTTCCTGAACTACTTGATCAGAGACAGTAATCTTAAAGTTAAACAGAAATTTGAATCAAACAAATAAGAAGAATTGATTCTGTATTTATATTTTTTAAGAAATGGTACACTATCCAGGATTATATGTAGCTTGGTTGCCTCAACAGTATGATGGCCTACAGAGACTTCAAATGACTAACAGGACTCTGGTGGTTCCAAACAGCGTTGAACAAACTGAACTGCAGTCGTGGCCCCCACATCAGGCCCTCAACAGAGGTCCCTAGCACCCTCCCACACCTGCCAGGGAGAGGCCTTCCTGCGGTTGCCTCTCCTCTTCCTCCTCCCACTGGCAGCAGGGCAGGCGGTAATTAATTTCCACATTTTAACTGGGAGGCAAAATGCTAGCGTCCTGGGACTGAGGCGCGTGCCACCAGCCTACATTCTGGATTCAAGGGATTAGGATAATTAGCCCCCGGAAGAGTGGGCAGACAGATGGAGAGAGGAGATGGTGGCACCTCGTGGCCGGGGAGGCTGATCCCTCCTGTTCTTTTCTCTAGCTTATGGAAGCAAAGAAGCTGTAAACAATAGTTTTCTAACCGAGAAAGAGCGGGGGGAAAAAAAGGAAAAAACCTAAACACAAACAGATTGCCAAATATTTTTGCCTCAGGATAATCCATCTGATATGTTTTTTTTTTTTTCTTTTCATACAGCACTAGTTTTGGAAACATTTCAAACTCGATTTCTCTGCTAAGGGGAACTAACTTGCTGCAAACATACAAAGGAGAGTGTGCTACTGTTTGCGACTGTGTCTGTTTACAGGCACAAATGTAAGCAAACCCTGCTATTTCTCAAAATGGGTGCCCGTTAATGCGTTTGATGGCTGGGCAGGGCGTTTTGACAGCAGCCCTGCTCTGTGCTCTGCTCAGCCTCCAGGATCCCTCAGTCGCTTAATGAAAAAGAGAGTGGACTTGTTGCAAGTCACTGATGCAGAAAACAGATTAACTCAGCTGGGCTGCACTTGCCCAATATCATGTACAACAAAAGCATCACCTCAAGTGGCGAGCATGAGGGGAGAAGCACAACAGGGATTGAGGACGGGGAGGAAAATTGATGATAGGAACGTATGGTTGGATATTGTATGCAGTACTATATTTTTGAGTGGAGTACAGTTTAATCTGTATCACAGCAATTAAATATTTTTTTCTACATCCTATCTACTAACTCTGCTCCACAAACCCTTTAGATATGTAGGTGTTATCGATATGACTACATGTTTAACGTTGCACATAGTAATCGGATCCATTGTTAATACAAAAAGAATTATTTAATGAGACAATCAAGCTTTTTAGTTTTAACATTTAAATAGTAAATAGCAGATGATTATATGTAAAATATATATGTAGAAAGGATATCATACACACACACCTACTCGCACACGCAACCTTTGCCTCGAAAGTCTCCCTCGGCGTACTGTAGCAGCACCACTGACAATACTAATGTTACATGCCTCCCGACACGTGTACGCCTTAATGATTCCTCGCGCTGGCTGACGGCTTCGGCCACATCATTCCTCCCCGAGTGTGTTTTGGTGCTTTTTTTCCTCCCCCCGCTCGCTCTCCTCGTAAGAAGCGCAGGGAAAAATAAGTGACAGTTAGCTCTGGAGACTCCGGCGCAGTGGTGCACTATGTCTGAGGCTGGCATCTGACAGACCGCAATAGGGGGCCTGCAATTGTGAATAGGCTTGGCATAGCGAGGGGGGCTGGCAGTGAAGGAGGGGAGTCGGTAGTACAGTGAAGGCTTTTGACAGGTAGACAGCAGGTGAGTGTAAAAAGGATATACTTGTTCCTTTGCAGAGTGGGCGGCACTCTGCCAGTGTTTCTGATATCACGTTTTTTTTCCCCTTTTAATCGGATCGGTTTGTAAAACTGTAGCATTCAGATGTGTTGACTGCGGTCCCTCTTCTCTCTTTCCCATTTAATTTAAGGCAATAAATCCGTCTATTCTTCATGTTCCAGTGGTCTGCTTTGTAGATTTCGAGTTGCACTTTTAAAATGTCAAGTAAGGGTTTGTTGTTCAATGGTAATTGTAGCGTCCTGGCGCAATAACTCTCGGTCTTTCAACTGCAGGAAAAAGCAGTGAATGAAAAACTGCCTTTGAGGTCACTTCATTGAAATGCTACTGTTTCCATTCTGTAGACACGTATAATTAGAGTTCACTCTGGAGTTAACAGCCTCACATGAATTAATTCCTGTCCAACTTTACTCTTAATCAAGCTGACCTTCAGTTTGAATGTAATTTACAAGTACGGCAGCTACTTCACTGTAAAGTAGCTCTTTATTCAGTCAGTCTTGAGAATGTGATTTTGAAAGACCTACCAGCGTGATACAGACAATAAAAAGAAAAAAAAGTGAGTATTTATAATGAATAAATTGCTCTTTGGTTTCCACAGTAATGCTGAGCGTGTCATGAATACCCATACTCCTTAAGTGTTAAGTAAATGCTGACCTGAGCGTTTTTCCTGTCTTAATTTTGTTTTGCACGATCGCTCTCAAAGGCAAACAAAATCTGCTGTTTGCGTCAAATTTCACACAGGAAGTTCACAACCGATATCAAGGCTAAATGTGGGTCACCAGAAGGAGAGAGAGGTGGGTGCTGAGCAAGCTTAATTGCTCTATATCCCTTTATGGTTTTGAGGGGGAAGAAGGTAAAAGTGTCCTCCCTGCACACGTGTTTGATTTCAGTCAAACAAACTCACAGGAGATGCTAAGTTTTATTGGGAAACATGGCAGAAACACGATCATTTGATATCCCGCATAACACACCAATCCTAAATCTCTTCCGACAAACAACATCTAGAGCACATGCATCATTTTCATATGCTCGAGTCTAAACTTAGCTGTTTTCATCTTTTGGGAAATGCAGACCGACTTGTTCTTTGTCTTAACAACACCTGGCAGAAACAAGATAAACCCTGTAGATTTGGCACAGTAGACCACGGCTTGAAAGAAGAATAATTACGTCCAAATTACCTGGTAAGCAATCATTTAATTCTCCTTGTCACATTGAATAAGGATTAATTTGCAGGCAAATATTACACAATGAATTATTGAATAACTCATCTCCCAAGCTAAATTAATCTTGAGGATTGATGGTGTGGATGTAACCTGTGATCGGAGTAACATATTTCATGAGTCATTGGTGGCGCTCTACGCACTCACGAGGGCATTACCAAGTGATGACTTGATTTCAACTGACTGTCCCCGTTTGAATCCAGGTTACATAAACAAACAGAGGACGGCGGTACGGCTGCAGACCGAATTATGATTGCGCAGTCACTCAGCTTTTTAATTAAGTCTGTTAACGGATTATGACATTGCTTCAAACATTACGCATCGCATGTAATGACTCATGAGCCGTTCCTTCCTGATTCCTCCAGACACCCAAAATGATTTAGTGCAGTGTCCTTTAAAAGTTGACAGCGAGGCTCCCTTGATGTTTGGGATCTGGACTCAGTGATGCACAACAGTTATGCAGCTGTACGACTTGATTTTCTGCAGTCTGCCACGTCTCCCCGCCCCGCCTCTCTCAGAAAACTGCAACGCTGTATTATGGACAAGGTAGAGCCGTTCATATTTAAGTTTCTTCAAACATCTTACTGCTTCGGGCTGTCTCCACTTTGAATGACAAAATAGGTCCTTGACTCCATCCGCTGCCTCGCTTTACAGTATCTCTGCTTTCACGTTTCAAGTACTGCCGCACTAAACTAGTGCCGCGCGAAAGTCCTTAAGGAAGCAAGTGTATCACGGTTGTTTCTCGGCACATGAGTCTCTCTTCTCGCTACACCGGTGGCTCTCTCTAGGCCAGGCGTTATGCTTGCTTTGGTCTCTTGATCCCACAAGCACCCTTGAGATTGGCCGGGCGGATTTAGTAGTTGCCTCCTGGCATATGGCTTTTATTATGCTGTGTTAGATCGGCAGAAGGAAAACAATGGCGCTTTTCCCTTCCCGTTTCCCAGGCTACGGGGCAGGGTCTCACCAAGTTTAAAAGGGTGTTCGTAATAAATACGCAATGTCCCAACAGGACTGACCAACCGCCCACAACCCAGTCTCGTCCCCTTGACATTCTGCTCATACACTACTTATGTGTTTTGCCATATACGCTCTGAGGAGAGATGTAATGGTGCCTGGATTAAGTGGCTGTGTTGTTTTAGCACAGCAGTGCTACCTTTTTTGGAGAATACTAAGACTTTGACACCAGATAATGAAGTTGAAACCCCGAGTCCTGCAGGTTTTAGGAAACATTTGCTCGGTAAAGGTACCGTGTGGAGTTTTGGATCACTAATAGTGCTATAGATCCATGTCTTTATGAATGGGTCCCTGGCACATGGGAGCGTGCTGTTGACACGATTCACATCCCGCCATTTGTTTTATGTAATTCTGCTGACTGGCAGTTGGTGGTGATGGTGTGCCAAAACAAACAAACAAAGAAAAATTGTTGTAATGCAGCACCAAAATGCAGTGAGTAAAGGAGACTTCAGGCTAGTAATGTAACATTACAGGAATCGGTTTACAAATATTTTATGAAGAAAGAAATGCCTTCGATGTGTTTGTTCAACCTCAAGGCCACAGTTTTTGGTGAGAAACTCTGATTCTAAAACATAACTTGTATTTATTATTGAAACATAATAAATGTAGAATTTTACATTGTAAAATTAAACAATTAACACCCAGTCACGCTCTGCGGCATGAATAAAAATGCTGAGCAGGCCCCGCTGATTCATGAGGAGATGATGGCAAGAGGAGAAGATCTAAGTCAAAGAGAGTTCATTGTTGGGGCACTGGTGGCAGGAGCTTCAATCACAAAGAGCTCAGCTGACCCGTGTTTCAACAGGAACAGTGACTCAAGTCTCCCAGAATAATTAACTATAATCTAAGATACTGCAACCAACTGTGGGTAGTAAAGCACCAAGGAAAATGCTTAATAATACCAAAAATTAATAATTAATATCGCCTCCTCAATATGTTGATAAAAACTTAATTACTTTTCTTGCAAAGTGAATTTTCTGTTGCATAAATGTAATTTTTAGGAGACGGGGGGGACGTTTTCTAGTTTGTATGCACATGCATGTGTCTTGTGCGTTTGCATGTGTGTGAGCAAAACCTCATCCTGCCACTTAGGAGCATTGATATTTCTTATTCCATCTAATCTGGCTAATCATGAAGAATATCTCGATTTAGCTCTCATTCGCGTTCATCAAAATGCATTTTCAATGAACTGGACAGGCTGCAGCCTCTGCAGTTAAATAATGGAACAAAAACATGGTTTGATAAGTAACAGCAGCTCGAGAAAAGCTTGGGCGTAAGAAGGGGAAATATGGGATTGAAAACACGTCCTCGATTTGACACCAAGCCGCAAGTATTGTGGTGGCCGGACAGAAATCGCAGCGTGTGCAGTTATTTTTGAAACCTTTTGATTAGCAAAAGCCTCATAAGAAAAAGCTGCTAGCCAGGTGGTTTCAGCGGGTAATGAACTTGTCAGCTCTGAGGTTTTAGAGTTTGTTGGCTTTGTCGGGGGGGTTTTTTGTTATTCAATTCAGCACCTTGGTCGCTCTTCTCCCCTGACTGATTCTTCAAGTCTGCGCTCAGCCGCTTGTTTTGCACCAGGAACACATTTTAGCTTCTCCCATTGGACCCAAGGTATCGAATTGCCTCTCATTCAAAATAAATAATCTGCTCCCATAATGCCCCTACTGTGTATTCCCTCAAATGCTAAGCAGCCAAAATGCTGTTGTAGCGTGGGGATTTTCTATTCTTTTTCAACAGCCCATCAATAGTATTAGGCCTGCCAGATAAAAGCACTGAGACCTGACTGCACAAGAAGGTGAGGTTAGTATGAGGTATGGATTTGCCTCAGTCCTTTTTCACTTCATTTGAGATTTCTTGCCTTTTTCATTTGGCGGAGAAAAATGCCATCGGCTCAGGTATCATACATTGCTCTGCAGTGGGTGGGATGAAGTTTTTATGATACCTTGAAAGGCCTTGTGATCCTTTAAAGGAAATTCATGGATAAAAAGTTAGAGCTGCTGATTGTATATGGTGGATATGGTAACTGCCCGATCGGTTAGCAACACAAAGTACTAAGAAGTGGGCTGAAAAATAAGCTATTATCTGCAAACAAAATGTATTAATAACAAAACCAATAAGTCCATAACTATAATTAATTCTTTGTGTGATGATGGTTTTTCTCTGTTTTACAGCATTGTAAATTTAATATGTTTTGAAATTTTTCACAATTTCTTCACATTTTATAGACAAATGATTTGTTAATTAGCAGATTAATTCTCAGGATGTTAGATAGAGTATAAAACCCATCACCTTTATTTCTTTTTATGCATATCTGAACAAATTTACTAAGGATGGATCAAATAAACAGAAGCGGCGTCGTTATCAGAAGTGACGGAGAGCCCCAAGTGAGCACTCAAACAAGGTCAAAGACATAATAATCACAGAATTCATTACGAAATAGAAATCACAGAACGGAGACAGGTTTATTCAAAGTTATCATACTCACGTTACAGAAACGATGAGGGTATTTTACAGCTGCCGCGGTCGCCCCGTCGTAACTGATTGCTGCGCTTGACCTTGCTCAGCTGGAATGACAGTGATTTAAAGTAATCAACAAACGTTCAAATGCCCTTTAAGCAATAAACAAATATTCTCAAGTCGTATCTCAAAGCAAACATATTCCACATACAGTCTGTCCTGCAGTTTCAAAGTTGTCTGAAGTCACTGACTCGTTATTCCACTTCAGACAGGCCAGTATTTCCGCTGCGTTTGTCAGGAGAATGACTACACGGCGTGCCCGGCCTGCTGTAGAGGCGATTCACAAGGTGCACACATGTTATGTGTTCTCTCAACAACAAAGCGCTGGCTGATTGTCAGTACTCCACAAGGAGGCTGCTTTAGCGGGACGCCATGTTCATGTCAGGGATCAAAGCGAACAGTGAAGACAATTTATGCTGTGCAGCGTGTGTGACCATCACTCGGAGGGCGAGGGCGGAGGAAGCGATGTGAGAAAACAAGTTGTTGCGGCGGTCAGGAGATGCCGGAGAAACGACAGTGCTACTGTTTTGGATGCCTTTCATCTCTTTTGCTCAGCTCCAGTCAAATATCATCTGCGGTGTTTGCCAAGTTTAGTTTGATGAGGATGGACATCAGTGAAAAAAAAAAAAAAAAAAAAAAAAAAAAGCGAGAAAACGAGCACACACTTTATGTCGTCATTACACAGATTTATCCAGCAGTGGTTCAGACAGTATGACCTTCAACTTTGCTCATTTTCATTTCTTTTAATACGTCGCGCAAGGTTGTTTTGAAACATGAGATGCTTGGAAATAAGGCTTTTGAATTATTGTTTTGGGAAGATGAACTGTCTTCAATTCTAGATAACTCCAGTGACCTTCAGGCTAGAATTCGATACGTGATGCTGCGTTAAAATATTTGGACTTGAAGCAGGGTCTCCATGTATATGAAGCACAGATAAATTCATGCCGTGCTGGAAGACTATAAATGGAGCCACAGCGTTACAGCTTCAAGGACGAATGCAGCTTGACAATCTGATATGTTTTTGGTGTATTTAATAGAGGAAAACAAATAAAAAAATCTTAGCCATTTTCCAAAGCATTGCCTCAGGACTTTATCAGTGCCTGTGTAATGAAACACATACTTAATGGGTTTGTTTTAAAATGTCCTAATGGTGTTCTTGGTCTGTGTCCAAAGATACTCAGAAAGGCAATACAGGAGTAATTTAGACATTTGACTTTGGGCCATATATTTTTGTCAAGGGCGCTGATCTCATTAGAATTATTCCCTCATGCCACTGACTGACGTTTCTTTTTGTGCTTTGGCTTTTTGACTCACATGTGTTTCTTTGATTTCGATTTCGCCGCGATCGATGGCGCGAGGGAACTTGGCACTACGAACAAAGATCAGTGATGAGACTCGTTGCACCTGTCAGAGTTGACCAGATCAGGTAATGAGGAAAGTCCCTCAGGATGTTAACGAAGCCATTAAGCACTCATGTGTGAAACTGCTAGGAAGCCGGCGTGTTAAATCGTAGCAGCCAAATTAAAATTCACTTCACATGGCACTGAAATGTAAATATCCTGCCTTTGCAAGGATGAGCTGGCCTCCTTCTCCGTGCTCTAATCGGCTTTGAAAAGACGGTGCAAAGTGCTTAGGAATAATGCTTGTGCTCTGTGATAAAACAGGCAGCTTTTATTATAAACCTACAATAGTCAAGCCATGTTTGAAAAAGAACTAAAATATAAGCTGTGCACATTTTGTTCTCCACAGTGAGAAATAATGACTCTCATTCAGGACAGGATGCGTACGCAACAGTTTCCGCACACGCCGCCTCTTTTGTCTTATCGTTTTGTTTTGTCTCGTCGTCCCCGGGACAACTCTGATGTGTCTGGGGGCCGCAGACTGATGCGTTCGCTTAACAAGCAGGTTTTGAAGGGGAGATCACAAAGAAATCTCTATCTGTGTGATTCAAATATAGGCACTAACTCACCTTATCTGTTTCATGAACCTACCCGACTGGGCCACGGATAGTGCGGTTACAAGAGAGGCTTCGTGTCGGCTGTCAATCACATCAGCGCAGTCAAACATGTTGATTTAAATATAGTCAAGAGGGAATGTGCTTTGAAGCTGATCATTAAGGCAATTTTTTTTTTTTTTTTTTTTTGCAGTCTGGGGCTTTAAATGTGACAGCATTTATAGCAGAATAAAATAAAATAGTAAAAAAAAAAAAAAAGACTACCTGTAGTAAATTTAGATTCCATGAATGTCGAATTTCGTTCAGAGGGTATCAGTTAATGTCCCCCGGTTGACTGGTCTCTCACATTCATTGCTCCGCGCTCTCTGCTAATCCTCACGAGTACATGGCCCTTCGCCGTGCCCTGAGGGGAATAATCTCCTTCCTCATACCACCAGAAAAGTTGGAAAACGTATAAAAATGAGCGCCTAGGGCTTCCATTCAGATGTGTTCAGATTGGTTTTGTTCCAGGGGATGCGAGCGCTCTCGCAGACAACGGTGAATTTCCATTTGAGTGCCTCCTGTCCCAGAAAACTAGCCAGAGGTGTCCCAAATGATCCGACCTGCACCTCCCCCTCATTTGTCTACATTAACTTTGCATGTGTGGTCCGTCCAGTAATAAGTGGGGCAGATTTATATTTAGCCGCGCCTGCAATGACTTTCAGGGTGACTCTTGTCTTCAGACCCCTGTCAACCTCTCAGCTCACGGCCCTTATTCGTCTCTGTAGCATACATTTCAACTGAACGTTCAGTTGTGATATTAATGAAGTTTGTTACAATTACTGAAATGTCTGCCCCGAGCTCTGTGTGGCGTTTCTGTCGTGCAGTCGAAAATGCAATAAAAGCCTGTCTGAGATGTTTACTGCCTTTTTACAAAAGTAAGATAGGAGATCATAAAAAGATACTTACGTCCTGTTTTCATTATGCCCCCTGGCAAAAGACACAAATTTCTGTGGGTGGGGGACCATAATAGCACTGTCAAAGAGTTTTATACGTAGCTGAACTCAAACCCTTGTTCTAATTATGTTAAGCATTAAAGCAACTAAGTGGTTGTCAAAACTGCACGGTAATAAGGTGGCCTAAATTAAACAATGCCTTATCCATTTTATGTATGGACTTTGAAGCAGCTTACAGGGATAAACACAGCCTTTGATATTAATTGCACCTTCAGTTGTAAAATCGATGTCAATTACGCTGCACAATTTTTTTTTTTTTTTTTTTTTTGTGACCCAGAGTGGTTATCTAACCTTCCACTTTAGAGACTATACAACGGTGGTGCTTTAACCCGCAGGATAAGTCAATTGCTCCGCAACAGGTCTGTGACAGTAAAATTAAAAGGTCCTTCCAAAGTGCTTCTAATGAAAATGAAGCCCCGGAGCTCCCAAGTGACCCGTCACAAAGGATATGAACATAAAACTCAGTGGCGAAGCCTTGAGGTGGAAAGCTTATTACACTCAGCCTTCAGTGCTGCTGTTTCACTGACACTTGTCACTACGTATTGATTGTCACATAAAATGTAACACACAAGTAATGAAGGAGCAAAAGGTTTAAAAGTAGTTCTTCACATAGTTCTTCACTTTTTTTTTTTTACTTCGAACTTCGAGAATTGGCAATACTATCAACTAGTGACCTGTCTGAGATGCCATCCAGGCCCGTTTAAGTAGTAGGGCAATTATGCCAAAAGCTCATCAGATGCCGAAACGCTGTACAAATACTGTAATACGGTGAGGAAAGATGTTACAGCTCAGTAATAAGTAGAAGAATCCGTGCATGTTACAAAGTAATCCACCAGGAATATGCACTTGCACATATTTGACTGGCCTGCTCAGCTCTTTGCCATATGTTGTCGCATTACGCCGCGGAAAACGTGGAGCCAGGTTGGACTTTGCCAAAGCCCCTCTGCGATCGCACCCCTGCTGTGTCGACGCAGTGTTCTCGTTGGAATCAAGGAAGGTGCTGCATTTTTCTTTGACGCGGTGCTGTATGAGCGCGGCCTCACTCTGCTGCAGTGGCAGCTGAGACGCTCAGAGAAATCACGCCGTTTTTGCTTGCCTGGCAGATAGAGCTCACTTGGTGGGCTGACTGGGAAAAAGAGCACAGCCATGTGTTTATAGGTGACAACCTATATTTTCAGACCAATCTTAACCGAGTCACGCTCAGCTGGCTTGCAAAGGCTGTGGTTTGTATCTGCAGTGTCTACTTGATGGTTGATATATTTTTAAAGAATTTCTTAGGCTATGTGGTTAGAAATATTTTATAAAATACCTCATGTTCCAAATTGTGCTTTCTTTTCAAGACTAGGTCAAGTCCACACTCATTTGTTTGTGTACTAAGTTACTTGCAACATCATTAGCTGAAAACATACTGTAATTAGCCTTCAAATATAATCATTGTCTGTCACGTGTATTTACATTTTTTTTTTACTGTTTTGACATTGCTGTTGCGCAAATATTGCTTTACCACGCATATGTGATTCATTTGACTGGCACCTTTCCCTCCATAGCATTTGAAAAACACTCGATATGACATCACTTCCACTGTGAGCAGAGTGTTTGAAAGGTTTGCACACACAGTGGAGACCCAGTACGTGCTTTAGCGTTGAATCACCAGTTAAAAGTGAACTGATACAAGGTCGATTGCAACTTTTTACAGAAATCTTTGATGAACTTTGCAGTTTTCACATATGCGTGAATGCCACCAACAGAATTAGGTAGTGCTGAGACAGTGAAAGGGTGTGCATGGCCAATGGCAGAAGTACAAGGCTTCACAGATGGTGTGTGTGTGTTAATAGGTATCCTCTAGACACAGTATCGTTTCACATTGAGGTTAAGGTTATTTTAAGTTAATAAGCCAGATAAGACTTTTAATCATTGTAGTTATCTAAATTAGAAATATAAGTTGGAAAAGATATAATCACAAAGTAAAATTTATATTCAGTTAATATTAAAAAGGTTTCGCAGCATTTTGTTCCTCTGTGACAAGATTACACATCCACAGGTAAATATGTGTGCTGTATTTTTAAACCAGAGAACGAGGAGGCAGCCACGCTGTAGCTGGTGAGTAAGCTTGTTTGGGGTCATGATCAAATTGTTTATTGACAAATGTTGCCAAGGACACAATATTTAACCGTACCCTGTGTTTATCTTTATGTAAGTCCACTCTCTGAGCACACGCGCGCTATCGAAGGTGCACCCTTCCAAAGCTGTTGTTCGTGCACAGCGTGGAGCTGTTCCCCACTGTTGGCCACCTTTAAGTCCCACTATGACAAAGTGCCAAGGCTGCAGGTCTGCATAGTTTCTGCCACCATATGTGGACAAAGAAAGGTGGCAGCGGGTGAGGAGATGGATGAGGTGGGGACGGTGATGGACACAGGTAGCTTGGCACGGCTCGGAGCCCCCGTCCACCTGGCATTAGTCACCATTGTCTCGCTCCCCGTTTTCCTGGCACAGCCTTTGATTGAACTGGCGGTGAGGTGAGGATTTGGCATAGGGAGGGTTTTACCTCGGCGATAACAATGGGCCGCAGACGGGGGAGGTGGCTGTTTGTATCGTGCATTGTGGAGCAGGATTGTCTAATGGAGGTTCACTGTGCATTGTGCAATGTTTCTGGAAAGGGATTTGCGGTTTGTAAAAGGGCATCTGAGTCCCGCTGCTCGGTTTGGCTAATCAATTCTGTGTCCTCGCTGGGTTGTCCCGCAGTCGTCGTCATACTGCACGAGGCAGTTTCTCTTTGCTAAAGCATCTAATTGACACAGCCACCTCTTTTTTTTTACAGCATGCAGGGAGAAAGATATACCCACTACTTCTAGTTTGGTTTAAAAGAAAAAAGAAAAAAAGAAAAAAGAAGAAGGTATTTTTATTGCAAGCACGCCCCGACACCCCTAATCATGACCGGGGTGCCCTGTACGGTGCAGAGCACAGGCTCCCGCCCTGTCAGATTATCCGGTGTGAATGTTTGGGAATGATAATGAGATCAAAACACCTCACTAAGCTGGGAAGAGAGGGTGGAGACTGGAGAGGGGAGTCAGGAAAAGCGAGCAAGAGCGAGCAGGGGAGAGGGTGAGCGATAGCTGCGATAAATTGCAGAAGCAGAACCACTTGAGCATAAAATTAGATTTTACAAATGTGTTGTTACCTGACAGTCCTCTGACAGAGGAGATATCACAACATTATAGGGCTCCATGAGTACTACTAATCGTATCAAATAAATAAGAATGCCTCTCAGCTGTGATGGAGCCGGTTGGAGATCCAATGTGGACAGTGAGTTAGAGGGAGAAATAACATAATTAAAACAGCCTCTCTCATTATGGACTCAAACATTAGAAGCCCAAATTCAATTTATATGATAATACATCATTCCCTGTGAAAGCTGTACACATTACGACACATTTGTCTAAATGCTGCAAGACTGTCACTAATGGTTGATTTCACATTTAGTGAAGCTTTTGGAATCTGAGGTTTTCTAATGTCGGTGATATTTGTCTGATGTGCATTTCTGTCATTAGTTTATAATGTTTCTAATACGGTGAAGCTTCAGAACAGTCTGTGTGGTCCAAGGACACTTTTGCCGGACAGATCCTTGATATTAAGAGGGCTTGAACCTGCATTAAAATCTCTTTATGTTTAATCCTGTAATACAGTGAAACTAATTGACTACTACTGCTGTCAGTGGTTAGAGGAAAAAAGTTGTACAGATGTGACAAAACATGCATTTGCTATATGCACAGCCTGTCAAAGTAAGAAATATAAACAGTCATTCGACATAATGGATTGCCACGAGGAATGTATTTGAGGAAACAATTATTTGCCACATTATTGCTGGTTACAAATAGTGAGTTAAATACATCATTAAGACAACAATGAGGACTGAGTGAATCAGTCTGAATGACGAATGGAAGCTGTAATTCACGTCGGCTTAGCAGAGAGACGGTGTGTGTGAGAGAGACAAGCCACTGAGGCAAGCTTCATCTAGTGTATGCTCCAAGAAGAAATTGTGTGTGTGTGTGTGTGTGTGTGTGTGAACCTGCTGCAAATGTGTTGCACTATGAATAAATACAGAGAGGATTTTATTCCCTAAGGTGATAAATCTGCGGGGAAATATCTTACCTGATGTTTATTGCTTGAGATTTCAAATAGATAACGATGGTTATACCTGTGGTAATGCAACGGTCCTCACACCACTAACGTCCGTAACGGTGTGTTGCACGACGTTTTTATATCTGCAGTTTTGTAACAATTGGTTACGTGTCGTTTCAAGTGTTAAATATTGCATTCGGAAGTAAGTTTGTCACACGAGAGAGCGCAATCAGTCATTTTAAGTCAAATAGATCTAGCCCAGATGCCACTTTTTATTTGGTGTTTGGCATACTTGTCAGCCAGCTCTGAAAGCCAAACTAAATGGGAATTTGTATAATTTGAGATCATGAGATAGATGCTGTAGATCGACAAATAGATTTTATTTACCCTTATGAGGAAATTTGCATGTCACAGCAGCAGTGTAAGAGTGAACCACATGGTACAAAGAACAAAAAAAAAAAATCATGTCAAACACTTGTACCAGCATAAAAAGTACAGAAGTAAAACACAGACGTGGAAACAAACATAAATGCAAACCGATAAGTCATCTCCTTGCTGTTTCCATTATTCAGGTTACTCATTTCGTTGTTTGCTAATTTAAAATTCTCATTCTGGTTGTATTAGTCCATTTGACCACGAGCTCAATAAAACAGGATCTTGATTCAATTAAATGAGACTATTGGTACTGGATTATTGCGTGAAATAATCAGTAGTCATTACATTCTATTACCTGTATTTACCAGCTATCAGTAAATATTTATTACAACTAAATATACTAAAGCAGCAGTTAGTTAATAAGCTAATGGAAATGGAAACTGGTAGCACTGTTCAGATATCATGATAAAAAAAAATACATTTTACATTATCTGAACAGACTAATAATTGCATAACAGATTGCTGTCACATTATATTTGCAAGGATAAATAGCTGCAGATTTTACCACAGCCCAATTATATTTCAGTGTGTCTCTACTGAAGCATAATTACTATGCTAGAGAGCATAAATTAATGTTTATTTGTTTATGTTACATTCTTTTACATTACATTTGTTCCATTTTACCTGGCCCACGCTAAATACTCTGACAATATTATATGCTGTCCTTGGTGGTGTCATTGCCTGACTCGCGTATGCCTGACATGCAGGTTATCATCCAGACATACTTACAGTGGTGTCAGTCGGGGCAACGTGACAGATTTGTATCAGTGATCTGTACTGTATGGAGTTGCAGGAGGAGCTCTTTTGAGGAGCCCCTCAGCCCCACAGTTAAATCACTTTAACTGGTTATGAAACAGTCTGTTTTAGTACTGATATCTCTATATCACCCACAGTTGTCTATTCCTATTAGTTTTCAATAGTTTTTCTAAATGCCTGCCTCTGGGTCACATTTTTTCATGACACTAAACTAAACAGTGGTTCCCTTTGACTGAATTCAAGTTCCTTCAGTAGCTAACTACAAAGAATGAAGCTAAGGGAACGTGTCAGCTGATATTAGGTGAAACTCTTCTGCCTTGATCCAAAGAAATTGCCAAAATTAACACAAAATGAAAAGTTCTGTTGAGCTGCTTTAAGTAAGATTAAACTTCTCTTTGAGAGACAAATTTGATTTGGAAAATCTCTTATGCTGGTGTTGTGAGTTGGTGACCCCTCATGAAATAGGTTTTATAGGTGTATTCTTAGTTTTCATCTTATGGTTTGATTTAAACATTAAATTGTAGATATTTAACATAATTAGTTAGCTCACCATTCACTAGAGTCATAAATCATCCAGTCATGTATGCTCCCTTTTTTATGATAAGGGTTAGAGGGTGATTAGAGAAAGATTATAGCAATGACATGAAAAGAAAAAAAAAACTCTGAGCAGGTTGCTCAGCCACAGCAAACACATTTACAAACACATTTACACAAGCAGCTCCTGAGTTCGGAGTCATTGCTTCACCTGACCTGCGTGTGTTTGAACTGAGGAAAGACGCGGTGGGGGAGAGGCCCAAGTGAACATGGGGAGAGGAACCACAGCTAAGATCAAACCCAGAACCTTCTTGCTGTGAGGTGCCATTGCTAACTAATGAGCCAACATGCTGCCAGACACCATTAATTAACCAGCACCATTCATTTCCTTTCATGATACTTATCATTGATTAAATGAAACAGATTCCTGGCCTGTTTTTTTTTTTTTTTTTGCCATGTGTGGTACAAAATGCGGTATTGGCTAAACCACTGTTCTCGGTATTGTGTAACAGTTAGGCCCCAAGTGTTGTGTTGTTACCCATAATTACGGAGGAACATATTCTTCCCGAAATTGGCTGCATTTCCGAGCGTTCGCGGTGGTTTGTGTGTGCGCTTTGTGCTGGTCATTGTTTGCTGCCATCATTGTGAAACTGAGTGTTGTTGCACATCCAGGGAGACAGGAAGCTATTCACGGGGAGATTGGGAATCCCACCAGTGAAAAGAAAGTACAAAAGAGCAATACTCAGAAATGCAGTGGGCGAGCACACATGTATCCAAGTGCATAATGAGCTGGTTTCATTGTTTGGGCCTCTGCACTGGTTTGTCTGGCAGCGAGGAGTGTGTTTTAACAAGCTCCATGTGTCATACAGTGGAGGGCAATAAAAATAATATATGTAAATACTCCATCTATGTGTTTAAATGCAGAGAATTGTTTTCTGTGCATCTTTTTTAAAGATGTTAAGAGGTTTTAGAGAAACATCTTAACAGTGAGCCCCATTTGTTGTTCATTTCAGCCAGAGCTAATGAAATCAATCTGAGCTTTGAACTCCCTAAAATTTAGAAGGACGTGTAAGGAAATTAAATTATATTCAGTGTTGTTGTGAGGCAGTTTGTAACTGTGTGTAAGGCCGGTGATCTTCTGCACAAATGGCATGTTGCACAAGGGCAATGCTATCACAGTTTTTCCCTCAGAAGTGAAAAGTGCAGATACCAAAACTGACCTTGAGTCGCTCTTAAATTGTAGGTAGCGCATTTATTTATTTACACACCTTACTGGAAGAGAAGGAGTGGATAGACAGCAGTCTGTCTAAACTAGGAAGAGAGCAGGATTTTTTTATAGCTGAAGGGTCTAAAACTTTCTGATTCTTTGAGACAGTGGTTGCTTATCCAACAGTTTTTGGGCTGTTGTGTGATTGCTGTAAGAACGGGGACTAACACGTTCTCATGAACGGTGATGTTTACTCTACATTGCAAACAAATAGGACTTTTTCAATCTTGGGTGTAAGCCCAAACAATTGGATGACAATCACAGTTGGAAAAACAGCATACCAGATCACACAGCCGCTTTGAGATAAAGTTGAATTAAACGCTGTGTTCATTCAGTTTTGATGAAGAAGTCATTCAGATAATGAAAAAATGCAACAACTGGATGAACTCCAGGACATTTACAGTCATCCTGTTTATTTAGAAATCAGAAAATCTGTGCAAATGTGCTGTAAATCAGCATGGCATGGTTGAATCTAAATGAATCAATGAAAATCAAATAAAACGTTATTCATTTAGTGCTGTTTGTGCAAGATTACAAGGTGCTTAACAATAAAATGAAAACACAATAATACACTGAAGTAAATAGCAATATAAGTGATACCATGAATAAAAGGCATTGTAGAACAGAGAGAGTAGTGTATTAAAGTGTTTTATGGTTATTCTCAGATTGTGATGCCCTCGGCTCTTCTGGCACTAAATGCAGCCTCCCGTTGCTACTTTAAAAACTGACAATATATAACTTTAACATAACGTTGTAAGTCATCAAGCCAAAACCCAAAAATAGCAAAAACAACCCCGACATCAGTCTATTTTAATGTTGCTTTGTGTTGGCAGACTGTCATCCTGTCACTCAGATCAAACTCTTTGAAGTCTGAAGTCAAGTGTAAATGCAGTACATGTTAAAAATAAGTCTTTTCAGTGGTACCCAGACGATTCCAACCTAACCAACTAAGCTGACTCCCAGGCAGTCTGCCACAGCACAACGGCAGAGGGCGGGTTCGTGTTTGTGCACTTGCCCACGTTGTTTGCGGGTACACAACATGTAGAGCTTTCATGCTATGACATGGGTTTTTGCAAGGGCATGTGCAGATGAAATGTGAAACCTCTGCTTCTGACTGGGTGCAGCATGTCTCTGTCAGCTCCTTTAGGCCTCGCGGACCCCTCTGCACTCAGAGCTGTTTAAGAATAAAATTCAGCTTGATTTTCATTCACACCAAAGGCTTTCATTTACATGCGAGCCAAATGTTTTATTAATGTATAATTTATTAGCTTAAATAATTTAAAAACATTTTCTACACTTGTCTTCAGCACTTGTCATATTTGCTAGTTGAACTGACCTTAAATCTTTGTGAATATGTGCTTTTGTTCTAACGTCAATATTTATAATGATATAGATATATAGAATATGCTATGTAGTATTTGAAAACCATTACCCTGTAGTTGGCAGGCGTGTATATATCCTGACTTCGTACTTTATCGATGGATGTGCTTTGTGTAACTCAACCTGCAAATCTTGGAGGCTTAACATTTGTTATAATACACATTAAGACACCACTGGGAAAGCATTGATCGGCCACAGAGGTCTTTATTTTAGTTAACACTGCTGGAGCTTTAGGGTACAGTTTTACATTTCATTGTGTTGTACACTTCCACTACTAGCCGTCCGTTCTGTAAATCTGTAAGTCTGGACGGTCGGGTTTCACTTTCTGCAGTTTCAGAGTCTGAATCACTCTCTTCACATGCGTCAGTCTGTGGCTTCTGAATGCATCTGATCCACAAAGTCCTCAAAGGATGAATTATGGAAACAGCTGCAATTAGTGGCTGATTTATATATTGTGGTAGGACCTTAGAGACTAATTAAAGGCCTTTGTGTTCGTGTCTATTGGATACATGCTAATTTGAAGCCTTTTGACTGAGATTCAGAGGAACAAGTCTGAAATTCATGCATCTCAATTATGCACACGCCCACTGAACTAACGAACATTCAGTGCTGTTGTTTAAATGGGAACTTGTAAACATGTTCCATAATATTCCAATCTCGACATCATTACAGTAAATTTTGTGCGACGCTAAAAAGAACTTATTTATTATTTGATGCAGTTGCAGGAGCCCTCGTACATTAAGCCTGGATGCTGAGCTTATGGCAGACTTCTGAAAAAAAACGGCAAAGCAAATTACGCCCAGGATTTTCCTCCCAAGGAGCAGGTTTTCCCCTGTTTATTAAATTTGTTAAAGTGCTTCTGAGCAATGCACATTTTATCCTCTTAACAGTCAAATTACTATATACTCCAGCAATTACTTAATGTACTCTAATGAGATTTCCCCATGAAATGGAAGGATTCATTTATTTTAATGTGACGCATTCCACCGAGCGGTTTATGCATCACGTCCCCTCACAATCCAGGGAGGCTTTGAGTCATAAATAGTAAGATGAGCTTGGCTTCCTGAATTGCCACTCTGCCCACAGCCACGGAGAGATGTGATTCTGTGATCCAGGCACTTGGGGTCTGTTCGGGGGCATCAGCAGGTCACAGGTGCTGTTTCGAAGTTCAGCTCTCTTTCTCTCTGCAGCCAGGTAGGATTAGTGAAATAATACCAGGCTGGCAGGCAGTGTTTGTGTACAAGGCAATGGGAGTGCAAAATCCAAAACACGAATAACACATCAAGACACTAAAATAAAATAAACCACTTTGTGCTTTTTAAATCCCATTGGTCCAAATTAAATTAAAGCCTTTTTTTTCCCTGTGCCTTTTATACAGTAATGATGGTGATGGTGGCGGTATGCGTATGAATCCAGTAACCATTTGGATAATGTAATGGGTGCTAATGGGCACCTCATCCAACCATTTTAAAGATTATTTTAAGATTATTTCAAGAAATTATTTCAATCCTCTAGCCAAAGGCAAATGCAATAGAAACTGAAATGTTTCAAACAGTTGTCAATTTTTTAATTAGTCGGTTGTCAGAAAAATAATTGGTGAAAGCAAAAATAACTCTATGTTATTTATGTCAATGTCATGTCAGAGTAAGTTAGATTTATTTGAGTGCTGGGTGGACCAAATATAAAGCTACTTAATGAAGCCAACACATCACACTGTCTGAATACTGAAATATTTGAAAACAAAAGAAAAAATGTGACAGCATAATAGAGTTTGTTACTTTTAAAGGCTCTGCAATACCAGATAACAAACCGAACGTTACCATTAAGGTTTTTCTGACAGAACTGGAGTCTAGAGGGGGAGATTAGAACCGAACGTCATCACCTAAAGAGATATCTGACCCAAAATCAGCATGAATATGCATTTAGAGGCAGGAGAGATAACTTTAAAGATAGAAAACTAATGCGCTTTAGTGTTAAATGCAGAATACAATGCTCAGTGCAGAAAAAGTAAGTTGCAAAATGCCATGAAAGTTCACCTTAAGTAAAGACATTGGTAACTTTTGATGACAGTGAACTGTTGTTGTTTTTTCAGAATTGATGGAAGATGGCAGAGACATTTTGCTTTGTTATTGAAATGGATAATGTGATGAGAGTGGAGGTGGAGGAGCCAGTCTCTCTATAAGCTGATGTTCCTACAGGCATCTTTTAAGAAGCTGTCTAAACTGTCTTCTGCCGCGAAGCCACAGAGGGACTTTGTTGTCTTACATTTGACAGTACATGTAATGTTTGTTACTTTACCAGTTACACACAAATAGCAGAACTGAAGCTATTTAAATGTTAGATGCAGAGGGCATGACAGTGAAATATTACCAAAGAAAATGCTCTAACTTTGGAATATTCTGCGTTGAAATGAAACACAACCAACTCCACTTTTGTTCATTCACTGTTAGCTTGCCAAAACAGCAAACGTTGGTGCAGGGTAACATAATTAAGAGTAATCACATTTTAAATAAAGTCTATGAAGACTTGGATGCACACTCATGCAGGGGTAGGGCTGGTGTGGTGGGGTGTTGAAACAGATTTAATCTAAAACTGCATAAATGGGTTAGTGTTCATCACACCCAACTATTCACACCAAGCAACTCTTCCAGCTTCCTCCGTCAGGATGATTCACTATGAATTTTTAAAATCATAGTAGAGGGATACCCCAGTGATTTAGCGTTATACTTCCATGATGATAGACATCATAAGACCTTGAGTAAAAAATAAAGCATCAGAAGCCGGGGCTTTCACTCCATAGCATGCATGCATCCTACATTATGTGACCAATAGCATTATCTCGTTAACGCCCTTTCTGGTTAAATGTGCACTTTTTTCAGCTTCCAAAGTGTTATGCAAGATAAGTTACACACACAAGCTCAAAGTCAACACTGTCTTTTGGTCTCACACTGGACATGGACACCCTAACCCTTTTTGACATTTGTGTGTTAAATGACACATCATTTCTTCACAATACAAGTCAGTACAGACTAAATGATCTGAAAAGACAAGTGACAAGCAAAAGATGCATTGTGAGAATATGAAGAATGATTTAACACATTCTTATTTGTTTGGCATTTGATGAGACCAGGCTGTCAGAGCCATCATTATGACATCTCCCGTTAGAGCAGCTTTATAAAGATATTTATATAGGTGGAACTTGAAATTTGGTCTTTATGCCTCAAAGAAACCTTAATTGAATTAAAAATATTTTATTTTTATTTTTTAGCTTTGTTTTAGGCCCAGTATATAATGAAAAACCTTTTCTAACCAGCTATTGAAAAAAAAATCTCTGATGCACTGATGGTCTGGTACACCACTATCTGAGCAATACTTTGATGTGCACATAGACATGTTTTGTAAGTTTCAAGCAGTAGTCCAGCCCATCTGAAAAATGGAGAAAAAAAATGCTTTCCTTTGAATTTTATGTAAAAGAAGAGTGCCGAAGTTCAGTTATCTGCTCTACCGATGTGGTATTCTGGCGAAATAAAAGAGCATCTTAATGGAGAGACAAGAGTCTGAGATATTCTGCTACCCTGATGGAACAGGCAGATAGACACACATACACACAGTCCTTAAATCCATTATGACTTTAGACTTCAAAGCTGATGTTGGGTTTTTTCAGCAGTCCCTGAAAATGGAGAGGGTTACTTCATGTTTGCTGAGCAAATGTAATACCTTGTGTAATGTGCGCTGCTCCCTCGCTGCTAGTCCTAAGTGCAAATGCCTCTCAGTATTTTCCTCCATGTAGCCCTACCTGGAATAGCGTCCGCGTTTCTCCCATTTCATGTGATTATGTTTGAGCCCAATTGTCATGGGCCTTACGTCTCCTTCTTTTTTGTTTTTCAGGTGGGATTTTCGAACAAACAGATGGACCTGTTTCACTTGTTAGCGCGGAGGAGCTTGCCTTTAAATTTGCTGTCAATAACATAAACAGAAACAGGACTTTGTTGCCAAACACAACATTAACATATGACATACAGAGGATAAATATCTACGACAGTTTTGAAGCGTCAAGAAAAGGTGAGTGGCTAGCTCTGTGCTTATTCAAGGATTGTGTTTACAGTGTGGAGGAAGACATGGATCTGGTCAGTCAAAAGTAAATTTCACTATTCTGATGAGAATAATTGTTTTTTGGTTCCTAAGTCAAAACCAAAATAGTAGAATACAAAAGTACAAAATGGACTATGGCTGAAGAGGAAACATACTTCATTCTTAAGCTTTCTTCTCTTGCTTCTCTCCAGCTTGTGACCAACTGTCTTTAGGTGTGGTTGCAATATTCGGGCCCTCGCATAGTTCATCGTCAAATGCCGTGCAGTCCATCTGCAATGCGCTGGAAGTGCCGCACATCCAGGTGCGGTGGAAACATCACCCCATGGACAACAGGGACACCTTTTATGCCAATTTATACCCGGATTATTCTTCACTGAGCTATGCTATCCTGGACCTGGTGCAGTTTCTCAAATGGAAAACAGCCACCGTTGTATATGACGACAGCACAGGTGAGCAGATTTTGTTTTACTATCTTACAATGTCACTCTATTGTGAAAAACACAGTGCAAAGGACTATGTTCTACAAATAAAACTGTCTTAACCCTGTACCTCATTGTCACTGCATGTCACTGTTAGGTCTTATCAGACTACAGGAGCTGATAATGGCCCCATCCAGGTACAACATCAGGCTAAAGATCCGCCAGCTTCCTCTCGACACGCAGGACACGAGACCCCTGCTCAAAGAAATGAAGAGAAGCCGGGAGTTCCGCATCATCTTCGACTGCAGCCACCAAATGGCTGCGCAGATTCTCAAACAGGTCAGTCCCACAGAGTTTGGCATCGACCCTCCTAATCTCAGCACGGCCGGACAAATCTAAGCATCCTCTTCAACGCAGCTGTCACTGGCAACAGTTGATTCTTATCAGGTCATCAGGCTTTGAATGAAAACGGGGGAAGGCTCCGACTCGCCAAGAACTCGGCCATAGCTCGGCGAGAGCAGAGAAGCAGCAGAGGGTGTGTCAGTAATAATTAAGCAGCAGTGAAGTTTTGGTGTCAGAGAGCCTGCCTGTTCAGAATGTCTTAAAAATGAGACAACTAGTGTCCAACAGTACATGTCAAGTTATTTGTGAACTTGCGGATACACAGTACGTCTTGGAGTGAACGATCTCGATCTTCAGCAGAGAAACACATCACTTTAATGTTGAGCTGTAACCAGGTGTGATACACAGCTGTTCATGTTTGTTACAAATGTTTTTGTAATCTAGGCCGTAAAACTGTATTGATGTAATGTAGATCTTATAATATCTGGTAGATACCTGCTTATTCTATTTTTAGCCTGTGACTGTAATACGTTTGAGCACGTGCGCATTCTGATCTCGTTCAAAAGATTGCCAGCACCTTTCACGGGCGCATTGTCTGACTTTGATATACATCCCACAAAGTGGAATGAGTTCCAAAATGTCTCATTATCAAGACTGTACATACATGTGTTTTGATATAAGTTATTGTCAGTCAACAAGGAGCTGTCAGCATGATGCAGTGAGTAGAGATTGTGTGGGTGGTCTTCCGCCCTGCAGATGTCA
Organism: Amniataba percoides; assembly: GCA_037176925.1. Lineage (NCBI taxonomy): Eukaryota > Metazoa > Chordata > Actinopteri > Centrarchiformes > Terapontidae > Amniataba > Amniataba percoides. Next base: position 15,208,230 of record JBAJHX010000036.1, read on the forward strand.
GGAACAGGCGGGTGGATTCCCCCTTCCATTCAGTCGGCTGTCAGCTTCTGTTAACATGTTTACCAAATGCATCACCCCCTCCCAAGTTATTTAAATAACTCAGTCCTCCCAAGTTATTGAGATCCAACGTGACATATATCCGCTCGTGGCCAGTCCGCGCAGCTTACATTAAGGAATCAGCGTCTTCTTTAGAGAAGGAAAGTTGCTTTTGAGGTGAAAATGTTCTCCTCTGTGACTGAAGAGTCAGGGTGCAAAAGCACACGGTACAGCTTTGAAAATAAGTAGAAAATGGATGAAAATGGATGTTACTATCTAGCATCTCTGACTTCCTTTTGTGCATCATCGATTAGATACAATGGAGTCCAAATGTGCATCTGTGCAAGCCCGTCCTGCTCAAAACTTTGCGGCGAATAAGCTTGTAATTAAAAGCTTGTTTTGTTGTGACAAACGTTGTGCTTTGCTGTGATATCTTCCAGAGCAGCTTTGTGCATATTTAATGTATAAAAGCTTGTGACACAGCTGGACTGTCTTACCTGTCTGTCTGAGTTCAATATATGGAGTAAGGCTGCAAACATTTGTCCTGCAGCTGCAGAAATAGTCAGAAAAATTGTGAAAAATGACAAATTGCAAAAAGACTGTTGTGTATGTATTCAAATTGGCTGTCTTATTTGAAACCCAAATATTCAGGTTATTGGCAGAAAACACAAAGAAAAACAGCAAATATTGGCATCCTAGAGGCAGTAGAATTGTGGGAATTTTTGCTTAGAAAATGAAACATAATATCAGTAATAACTAAAATAGATGACAGTATATTCCAACGGTCCTGCCAGTCCTTCCACAATTAATACTGCAGCACAAGTAATAATCTCTCAATAAAATTCAGTTTCATATTCACCTAAAATGACTCTCTACTACTAAACCAAAGGACCAAAGGCTAATTTGGAATGAAGGTCACTACTTTTTGTGGGCAGTGACTAAATTTGCCAGCTACTGAACTGCAGTATCTTAGGATTTGCACACTTACCTGTCACAGTTTCACAAAAGGTTCGGTCCTGGCAAACAATAAACAGAAATCACAAGCACTGGACTCGTGTAATGTGAGACATGATTGGCACTGCAGCAACATGCATATTAAGAAGGATGTGAATGTGTTTTAAAAGCATTTAAATGCCACCTCTGAATTTTTTATTTTGTTTGCCATGGCTCTCAACAATATGTCGCGTCCCAGCTTTTCTCTGAAAAGCTCACCTGCATTCCTCCATCAGGTAATATCACCTCTCAGTTTTGACAGGAGAGAATGGGGGTCTTTTAAAAGAACCCTGTGTTACTTTTTTTGTAATAGTTTTTTTTTTCTTTGTGCTTTTCCCGCTTCTGTGCTGGCGAACAAGAGCTTGTGCAGGTTTACTAAAATAAGAAGCTGATGAAGAATAGAAAGGCAAACAGAATTATACCGTCACCACATACTGTCAGTTCCACCTGTGGAAAAATGGCTAAATTAATTAACGACAGCTCCTGCTCACCACGCAAACCGTGACGCACACTTTCAATGTCACATATTCAGCTTGATGCCTATAGATGGAGAAGTGAATTTGCCTCTGCATGCATAGGATCTTATTTACATAACCTTGGCTTTTTTTTTCACAACAGATGGTACAATTAAATGGGAAGCACAGCCGCCATGGGAATGCGGTGCCTTTGAATGTAGATTGAGTGAAACAAGTGGCGGTGATGGAGTGTTGGGATATGAGGCAAAGATTACAGAGCTCTTTTGATTGAAGGCTCTCTTCTCTGCTGGGATAATGTCACATGCCCCAAGCCATTGCAAACCATTTAAATGCATAGAAAAGCATCAAGTACTGTTGCTATTCCGTAATTCTGTGGACCGAAATGGTGCCGAAATCCCCGACAAGGCTAAACTTAGCGGCTAAATGACTGGCACGTTAGTCAATATGCTCATTAAAACCTGGCTATTTCTCCGCTTTACTGATGAAAGTCTTTTTGTGCGTCTCTGTAGCGTTCTTTGTTGGCCGTGCTGCTGATTATAAAATGTCCTGACATAACAAAATGACCATTTTCTCTATCCTGTCTCTATTCATTCACACCTTTCTTCCCCATCCTCCGTCTCTGTATCCTTCCAGGCCCAGACCATGGGGATGATGACAGAGTATTACCACTATATCTTCACCACTCTGGTAATGTACCATGCTTGTTAATGCAAATAGAGCCTTGTTTGTTCTCATCTCCCCACTGCTTGAGTTTTTGATGAATAGTGGCTAATTGCCAATGGGGTTTGGATCCAGTCCATAATATCAATTTTGTTTGACAAGCCGCAGGCATAATGGAGTCTTCAGTGTGCTGTAGTAAACACTCCGCTTTATAGTAAAGTCAACAGAAGTCTTTGAGGTGGCAGCATAAAAAAGTAACAGCTGGAGATTCAAAGCTGAACGTGACTTCCAAGTATGAAAATGACCAACATTGTTCTGTGAAGGCCCAGATGAAATATTATATATTCCATGTATTCCAAGTTCCATGTATTTTTTATTTGAAATTCATCTAAATGTGAACAATCTAGCCACAAAATTAACACGAGTTTAATAAAAGACCAGGCTTTTAATAAGCAGAAGAAGTCAACAAAATGACTGATCTCAGACTCTGCCAAAGGTTATTCCATGTTGTTAAAAACATGCCTATATTTTGACAGGTGTTTCTATTAATTTGTCCACCTCATTTTTATGATTGAAGGTGGGCCATATTACACCTGTCTGTATAATGCAATTTAAACAAACAGCACCACAAATGACATCCTTCAAAATTATCAAGCTGAATCAACACGATCTGAACATGAAGGAAGGATTTATCGATACGTTGTAGCTCGGTGCACCTAATATTCTGACTACTGTGTTTCTTCAGTAAGAACAAATGAGCTCGGGGCTGATTGCTGCAGACAGGGCACTGAGAGTCAAAAATGCTGTTGGTCTTGGCCTTTTCAGATTTGTTGACAATAAAAAATAAATCCATAGCCTTATCCTTGAAAATTAAAAAAGGATTTGGGCTTGAACGTGATATATATATATATTTTTTTTTTACCTCCAGTATCAGATATGTTTAATGTAACCTGGGTAGGTTGCTGTTTCATTCCTTTCTTGAGCATTTCTGAGTTCCAAGCCTGATGAAATGATCTCGGCTGACTAACACAAGCAGACCCAGCAGGGAGCCGTTGCTGTTCCTTCACTGAGACGCTGGCTATCTGGTGACAAACAGACTGAATGGGAATGAATACCAGCATGATCTGTGCTGTTCCTTTCGCTCTCTGTTATTGTCTCTGTTTCTGCCTCGCTCATACACACATACACATACACACATACACACACACTCCCCGTCTCTCTGGACTCGGCCAGTCTGTTGTGATAATGTGATATGACACAGAGGTCCGGGCATGATGTGTGTCATCGTTCACGCCCGACAGCGTGGCGATGACATTGTTGTTTTGCCATGCGTCGTCTCTGTTTTGCTGCTTGAATAGGGAAATCCAAAACTCCTTTTTTTTTGTTGTTGTTTAAATTCCTAGTGTGTTTAAGTGCAATAGTTTCCAAACAGATAGAAAAAAAAATCACAAGAGGATTAACTGATACGATTTCCCGTGACAACAACATTTTTCACATGAAGGCAGGTTATCGTTATAGAATCAGAGTGCGGTATCTATCTAAAGCGGCAATATTCTGTCACATTGATAGACACACCATTAAGAAGATTATACCTGGCGGCCTGATTTGATCCAAAATGATGAATACTTGCATGGTATACACGGCAATACAATTTCCTCTCGATGGAATCCACTGATGTCTGTGTTTTATCTTCTGAGGTGAGGAAATGCCGACTTATTAGAGCGTGAAAAGGCAACAGCAGGGTGGTATGGGGTAATAACTTCCTTGTCCTTTGAAATGAGTCTGTCATAGCTACTGCCTTGCCACAGCTATCTCTGAGAAGCTAAAGCTGAGAACTTTGTTATGGGTGCCACATCCATAACTCTTGTGTATGCACTCTCTGGGTAAAGATTTGAGCAGAAGACTGTTGTAGGATTATGTTGATTTTGTGTTAGACACGTTCGTAAAAGGCAGCACTGCAAAAAAAAAGTGAACTCATAATTGGAACAAGTTGCTTTTCTGACATCCCAAAATGCCCTAATAGAAATGAGGATGTCACAAAAGATGAATTAAATTTCTGTTTTTACAAACAATTCTGTCCTAGTTAGTTTGTATTCTTAGCTTCAAAGCAAAGAAACTCGTAACCTGATCTACTTTTCTGAGCAATTTTGAATGTCGTATAGAACAACAGTGATTTACTTTGATCTCGGTTCATGAAAGAGAGTACTGTACTGCATTCTAGTGGGAGAGAACAAAAAAAAAGGAGAAGTATTTCAGTGACTGGCAGCGGCCGTTCTTCAGTAAGTGTCTTACACGCTCTCTTTCCCCCAGCACTAACCCCACAGGGTGCTAATGAAATATCTATGTTCATCCAAATGTCTTTTCCAAGCCCCCTGGCCCATTCCGACACGACATGTGTCAACATGTGACTTCACACTTCAGCTACAATGGCTGCCCCAGAAATTACAGCGGCTCAAATTGAATTGCTTTTTGCTTGGAAGTTGCCAGGGGAATGCAAGTGTTGAATTATTAATATGATCCAACAGAATTAGTGTTGGGTTTTGTTTTTTTTTTTTCTTGTTCTTTAATTTTTCGGATCTACACGCAATAATGAGATTGTTCCCAAACAAAAAAATGACACCTATAAGACTTTTTCATGAGTATGATTAAGAAAGACAAAATATATGACAAGCTAGTAGTTTGTGCAATATAATTCATAATTATTTATTTTTTATAAAAGGATTTGCCAGCAGAAAACGGACTCTGCCACAAAAGCCTTTTTAGATTTCACAGTTAAATCTCCTGATTTGACATTGAAAACTACTGCATTTCTCCTTCCTTTCAATTCGTCTGGTCTTAATATAGCATCTCTCTAATCAGCAGTTGCATCATTCTCTTTTCATGTGAGGAGAAAGCATCCAGGAAAAATACTTTTCAAAAAAAATGCTCGATGCGGGCAGACTAAATGAGAAACCAACCTCCATTGCTGTTGCCTCTCAAAAGGACCTGATGGCCATTGACCTGGAGCCGTATCGCTTCTGTGGCGTCAACATGACCGGCTTCCGCATCCTCAACGTGGATAATCCCCAGGTTGCATCCATTGTGGAGAAATGGTCCATGGAAAGGCAGATACCACCCAAACCTGACTCGGGCCTGCTGGAGGGCATCATGACGGTATGTTTTATTACCTCTGTGTCGTTCCATTTAAAGTCAGTCATCAAAATGTCAGTGTGAAGGTACCGCACCTATCTATCTGTCTGTCTTATTTATCTTTTGTGGTTTTAGCCAGTGGTAAGAAATTAAATGAAACCTATAATAAATGTTTTACCTTTACAATGATTGTCACTTTATACAATAATCAATTTATTAGGCACACTTTCTGATTCAGACAGCAGACTTTTTTTAGGCTATGGCTTGTGTATGAATGAAGCATAAATAGTGTATAAGGAAACAGATTTGAGAAGTTCAGCTAGAGCTCAACTAAATGTTGAATGGGGAAAGATGCATTTTTCAAATGATTTTTAAAATGGCATGACCATTGGTACCATACTGAGTGCCTCTCATAAACAACGCTTGTCAAAGGATTGTGTTTACCTCAATGTTTCCGATTTACTGATCCCGTGGGTAAAAATGTCTTTTTGACAGGTTAGAAGGGAAAAAACAATCAAGCTTGCATACAAGTATGCAAGGTATATACATATATATGTAGCTCTTTATTAAAGGAAACCATTTAGGTATAGAAGGAGGTCAGAGAAAGGACAGCCCTTCTAACTTTGAACCCGTACAGCTTTCACTCCCATTATTCGAGCAAAAAGCTGAAGCTACAGTGAGCCAACATCGGTGAACCTGAGTGACTGAAGAGGAGAAAAATGCCACCTTGTCAGAAAAAATCAGTTCTGGCATGTTGATGTCAGGGTCAGATATTGGCGAGAGTAGCACAAACGCACAAGGTCTTCTTTTATGGTTTTGACAGTACAGATGGGGTGATATAATGGCTTGCAGAACATTTATTAGGCCTTTTCGCACAAATTATCCAATGAATGCTCCAGTCTCTCAAAACATTTTTCCTGGTGCATCCCTGCACAGCCAGCTATTCTTCAAATGGGCAGTGTGTAATTGAGACTGCGGCATCGTCTCTGTATCTTTCTAAGGAAATGATCGGGACTTTGACTCACTCCAAATCAAACTCGTCATAGCCTGTTTTGGAAAAGACAGAGCAAGATGTTCTTAGCATGAATATGCTACCAAAGAAATGTGCAGAAATGTTATTATGCCATCAAGACAGAAAGCTTTTTATGGAAGGCTTCCAGTTCTTGTTGAATCCATCCCTTCTGGCTGTTCTGCAGGAGAATTCAGATGGGCAGATTGTGTAGTTACAGTAGTGTTGTCAGTAAATAGATAGTCTGAAATAAATGCTTATTATGGTGCAGGAGTGCCGGTCCCATTTATGTCATACTGCCAGAAATGGATTGCTGACTGGTCATGATGGACTAACAAGTATTATACATATTTACCTTATTTGCATTTTTTCTAATTATCAAATTAGAGAGGATGTTTTATGTCCATGAATGTGGAAATCCCATTAATGTGCAATTATCAAGGATGTGACATTACAACCCCATATTTCACATAAAGTAAATGAATAATGAAGCAAATGTACATCAATTTTAGTGTTATTTGTTTAATGAATAAACCTTGCTGTTTTCTGTACTATTCAAATGCAAAAGAACAAAAGTGATTAAATAAACGTGTTTCTGTAAACAGTCTAACAGCATACAGCGGCTGAATGCAAATTACTGATGTTGTCTAAAGCTGCTGAGGAATATGTTAGTTATATAAACAAGACAAAAACAGCACGATACTCAGCTGAATTACCAGCTGAGAAACACACAAGGTGCATGGTCCTGATAAGTCATATATGATTATATTCCCTTAATGTATGGGTTTTTTGTAAATGTATATAGTTGTATATAAATGGCCTTTAAAGAGAGTTGGAAACTTTGATGTAAGAAAATAAAGGGCCAATGGTATTTAATTCATCTGAAAATGCAATGTCTGCCTTAAATAAATCACATGAAATACTGAAGTTATGAATTTCTTTAGATTGTTCAATGAGTGTGAAGATTACAGTGATGGTGAGCAAAACTGTTCGCGTCTTTCCACAGGCATCAGCTGAAATAATGTTCACCCCTTATTCCAGACAGATGCAGCTCTGACCTATGATGCAGTCCACATTGTGTCCGTGTCGTACCAGCACGCTCCGCAGATGACGGTGAACTCGCTGCAGTGCCACCGACACAAACCCTGGAGATTTGGAGGGCGCTTCATGAGTTTCATCAAAGAGGTGATGGGGCACCTCTTGGCCCGTTGCTATTTGGTTTAAGTGCTATTGGTATTAGAGCATACTGATTGAGCTGTGAACATGACAATGGGAGTGGAGTGAGGACCGCATAGTCATTCGGGACTTAGATATTTACACAGCAAATCAATCATATCCACATACAAAGCAGACCGAGCCTTGATAGACACATCAAAGCAGCATTGTTGTCAGCTTTATAAATTCCCTGTATTCATAACCTATTTTCCAGAAAGCATGTACTGTAACCTTTTGAAAGCACAAGTAGTGTAATCGGCTCTTATTTAATCTAACAAGGGAGTCTGACAGTGCCTCAGAATACACAAACAAGCCTGTGAAAAATGGCAGATTAATAGTGTGCAGAGATGCTAAGATTTATATCTTGATTTGTTCAAACAAAAAAATCATTTGTATTTGTGCTGGGTGTGGTTGAGATAATGTTCAAAATAGCAGGAATTCCACTCATTTTTTCTGTCTTATAATTGCCTCAGTTGTTGAAAAATAAATGCACTTCCTGGATTTACTATATTTTTCACAGACTTTGCCTTCTAACCAGAATCCTTCATCTGTGGTAACTGCCCAGTAAATTTGCATATACCCACAGAGCAATCAGAGTGATGGCAATGGGGAGCTGTCCATATAAAAGGGCAGAGCTAAACCTCTTCCCTCATCCACTTTTCATTAGCAAAATGGATTACAACTTCTGTTCTGTTCATGACTTCGTCCAGTGATTTTCACAGGCGCTGGCTTGGTCTCCGTGGCTGCCTGTCGACGTTTGCGACTCGTTTCAAGCATGCTTTTTGGCCAGTGTGGCCTATTTTTCCCATCATGATCCCTCTCGAGCTTAACTGTAATGACAGTGACAGAGTGTGTGGCTGTACAGCCTTTTCCACACATCCACGCAGTATGACAGCATCCCTCTCCATCAAGATGGTAAAGAAGCTAAAGAGTAAAACTGCTTAAAACACTGAAGCACCAGGACCAGTCAGAGGAGATGCGCCAACATTCAAATGTCACATAAACACACATGCTTTCTTTACAT